>CACRXK020001402.1:13392-39424 GCA_902702795.2 Paramuricea clavata | reverse complement strand
TAACAAGTTTGAAACAAGCTGTTAACAACTTGTAACAAGCTTGATGGCATTATCAGCCTTGTTACAAGACTGTGCTAACAAGTTTGTTACAGCCATGATATAACAAGGATGTTACAAAGTTGTCAACACAAGGTTGTAACAATCTTGTTATATCAAGCATGTAACAGACTTGTCAGAACAACCTTGCAACAAGTCTGATAATTTCAACAAGGTTGTTACAAGTTGTCAACAAGTTGTTCCAAACTTGCTGACAACTTGTGAGAAGCAGTGCGAATACATCTTGTTAACAGCTTGTGAACAGACTTGTAACAAACTTGTGCGTTTTTACGTGTGTACACACGTAAAAACGCACAAGTTGTAACAAACCTGCTGCAGACTTGTAGCAATGCTGTTCCAACAACTTGTCAACAGGATGTGTTCTCACTGCTTGTTCCCAGCTTGTTGACAAGTTGTCAACGGCTTGTTGACAACTTGCTACAAGATTGTTGAGCTCAACAGACTTGTTACAAGTTGTTGCAACAACTTGTTATCGTCCTGCAATTCAACAATTTGTCAACACGTTGTGAGTGACAACCTTGTAGCAACTTGATAAAATAACTGTATTGTTACAATTTGTTGCCAAGCTTGCTACAAGCTTGTTGCGAACACATCTTATTGACAAGTTGTGAGATTTTTACGTGTGTACACGAGTAAAAACGCACAGCTTGTAACAAGTCTGCAAACAAGTTGTTACAAGTCTGTTCACAAGCTGTCAACAAGTTGTGTTCGCACGGCTTGTTCCCAGTTTGTTGTAACAAGTTTGGAACAAGAGCTGTTAACAACTTGTAACAAGCTTGATGGCATTATCAGCCTTGTTACAAGACTGTGCTAACAAGTTTGTTACGGCCATGAAATAACAAGGATGGTACAAGGTTGTCAACACAAGGTTGTAACAATCTTGTTATATCAAGCATGTAACAAACTTGTCAGAACAACCTTGCAACAAGTCTGATAATTTTGACAAGGTTGTTACAAGTTGTCAACAAGTTGTTCCAAACTTGTTGACAACTTGTGACAAGCAGTGCAAATACATCTTGTTGACAGCTTGTTGGCAGACTTGTTGCAAGATGTGAGATTCTTACACGTGTACACACATAAAAACACACAAGTTGTAACAAACCTGCAGCAGACTTGTAGCAATGCTGTTCCAACAACATGTCAACAGGATGTGTTCGCACTGCTTGTTCCCAGCTTGTTGACAAGTTGTTAACGGCTTGTTCACAACTTGCTACAAGGTTGTTGAGCTCAACAGACTTGCTACAAGTTGTTCCAACAACTTGTTATCGTCCTGCAATTCAACAATTTGTCAACAAGTTGTGAGTGACAACCTTGTAGCAACTTGATAAAATAACAGCATTGTTACAACTTGTTCACAAACTTGCTACGTGTGTACACACGTAAAAACGCACAAGTTGTAACAAACTTGCTGCAGACTTGTAGCAATGCTGTTCCAACAACTTGTCAACGGGATGTGTTCGCACTGCTTGTTCCCAGCTTGTCGACAAGTTGTCAACAGCTTGTTAACACCTTGCTACAAGGTTGTTGAGCTCAACAAACTTGTTACAAGTTGTTGCAACAACCTGTTATCGTCCTGCAATTCTACAACTTGTTAACAAGTTGTGAGTGACAACCTTGTAGCAACTTGATGAAACAAAAGCATTGTTACAACTTGTTGACAAGCTTGCTACAAGTATGTTGCGCACACATCTTGTTGACAGGTTGTGAGATTTTTACGTGTGTAGGCCAAATTTGTTACATTATTTTTCACAACAATTTATCACACAGACCACACGTGACAGGGTGACAAAAGAAAAGCTTTAAATATTATAAAAATTGCTAGTTTGCTTCTCATAAAAAAGTACAATAACTGAAACAAACTTTAATATACTTACATTCCTTGTGGTTGCACTCATGTAGCCGACCAAACGCAAGATTTACAGTTAAAACAAACAAAAAACTTTTTAATAGAGGAGTTTTAAAATTTTCCCTCCTTTTGGCGGAATTGCGCTAGAGCGTGCGCTCTTTTTGTGCTCGACCGCTGGGGGCGTGCACCAGCTGCTCATAGCGTTTCCACTAAAAGAATTGACAAATTTAATAGAAGCGAAGAAGAATTTCGGAAATAATATTTTTATTTGCTTTAATTTTACTCTTTATATTTATTGACATTGCTTGACATTGCATATAAGTCTGTTTTTAATTAAACGAAAAGTCGCTCATACTAGATTAAAATACTATAAAATTTAAATTAAATTTTACAGTTTCATAAAATACTGTAGTTCAAGGAAATTTTTCGAACGAAAGTGAAATTTGGACTATCAATTGTGGAAACAAGAGTCATAGCAACGCCATTAAAAATATTTTGAAAGATTTTTGACAATTTTTAGTGTGAAAAAAATACAATAAAATGGTATGTGTACACTTTATTTATAACGATTTTATTTTGTTTTACGTTATCGGGGTTTCTGTTATGTAACAGAGTTCATTCTTTTGTCTTTTCGCGACGTTTTAGTCGGAAGTTGAAGAAACTTTAAAGCGCATTCAAGCTCACAAGGGAGTGATCGGGATAATTGTTGTTAATCAAGAAGGTGAATGAATGACGTGAATTTCTTCATTTTGTAATAAAATTTAAAGAACAACTTATATTCTTTCCATTGTTATGGTGTGAATGATTTTATGCCACGGTATTAAATCCCTAAGGCGCTTTGACGGCTTTGTTAGAAAAAATTAACTCGATGATTATATTTGACCGGCAGCCAGTCATGTTTTACGAAATGACTGGCAGTCTGTCATTTATAATTACAAAACTTTTTGGTTGGTAGGAATTCAACCACTTGAAAAGTACAAGGAGAAATTCAACGTTTTGAGCTCTACCCTTCCAAAACTTTGTCAGGATGTTAGTAGCTACCGTCGCGGCAGCGCTTGCAACTAAGGATGCATGGTCGCTCATAAGAAATTGCCTATTCATGTGACAAAGTTGAATGCTTTTACCGAGAAAGTTCAACGTTTGTCAATACTGAGAAAGTTCAAGGTTTTAATCTGATCAGCCAATCACGTTCAACCAGATTCAAGCTGATTGGCTGAGCAAATTGAAACCATCAAATGTCATCACAAACATTGAACTTTGTTAATATTGGCACTGGCACAGACGGCCATTTATAGCTAACCCATTAACTTGCCTTATGCCCTAATACACCCTACTTTATTACCTTTCTCTATCACCAGACCATTTTTACTCGTCAAGAGGAGAGCGCTGGCGCTCAATGGGTTACAGCAAATTTCAAAAATAAACTGATCTTAACCCCAACCCTTAGAAGTTGAAGAAAGTAAAAAGCTAAACAAAAAAAGTTAAATAAAAAAGTTAAAAAGTGAAATTGCTAAGGCAAACAAACAACATCTCTAAGCAGGCTTGAACCTGGGAACATGGACGCAGCAGTCGCGTGCCCAACCATTTGAGCTGCTGTCAAGCTCACTGGAATCCTTTGTAAAAATACATTTCATATTACTTGTTTTTATAGTGACTGCCGGTCATTTAGTATTTTTTGAAACATAACTGGCTGCTGGTCAAATAATCACTATGATGCTATTCTAAATTCCTAAAGTGCTTTGCTAGAAATTTAGTCCCATCATTATTTGAGTGGCAGAGCTGGTCACATTGCAAAAAATACCAAATGAATGGCATAATTGAGATTTTTATAAAATAAACTGATGGCAACTCCAAACCTAACCTTAATGGTCAAAGAGAGTTAAAACTAGTTAGGAAAAAAAGTAAAACAAGTTTTAAGCAAAACCACTAAAGCAAATATAAAAATAATGGGATTGAATCAAAGTGGACTTGAACCCATCACCTACAGTAGAACATGGCAGTGGCACACCTTACCTGCTGAGCTGCTGTCAAGTGTTGTTATATTGAGTTGTTCCAGAAAAGAACCAACCTGCCCCAAGCTGTCCAGAGGGGGAGGGGACAAAAATGTGTTTCTGATAAGGCCAAGTAAAAAAAATTCCCGGTTTCTCATCAGTGCCCGCATTAGGAAATAGCCGCCGCATTTGTATTTTTTTTTATTTTAAAATAACAATAACATGAAATATTTAGCGGTGGGTGGTCAGCAGTGTAATATTTTATGCAAATGACTGCCAACCTCTTGTTTTTTTTATGAATACTATATTTTAAATAAATATGCATTGTAGAATAGCGGTTTTTATTAAACAATTTAAGTTCTGTTGTTAAAAAAAACTGGTTGTTTAATATAAAAAATAAAAATAAAAACCACCCGCCGCATTTGCATTTAAAAAACGTCTGAAGAGAAACTGGGAATTTTTTTTACTTGGCCTAATAGTAAATATATTAAGACATCCAAAATTTTTCCATGGGGTGGTATGGATGTTTTCTGGAAGGACCCATTACTGATATGAAGTGTTAGTTAGCTTTGTAGTAATTGTTGGTTTTGTACAATAGTATTTTTTGAAATGTGATCGTCGAATAGTCACTAGGCATTAGACATTAGACAGACTAATGGCATTAGACAGACTAAAGTAACAAAGTCTGGTGCATTTGCTAACATTCCAGCTTAATGTTTTAATCTATTTAAGAGTGTGACTATCTCAAAAATCTTTGCAGGTATACCAATCCGTACTACCCTGGATAACTCGACTACGGTTCAATATTCTGGTCTAATCCATCAGTTGACGGCAAAAGCTAGAGGAACTGTTAGAGACATTGACCCACAGGTAAAACATACAGTGTTTTTTTTTATATTGTATTTTTTTCATTCACATCTTGCTACAATGTTGCTAGCAACGAAAGTCCACCATTCACTAAGACACATTAACCCATTGAGCCGCGATGCGCCCCAGTGCGCCTTACTTTTTTTTTTACTTGCCTAACACCAGACGATTTTACTCGTCAGTGGGGAAGCTCTGCAGCTTACTGGGTTAAGTACACTTGTTAACCCTTTAAGTGGCAATGCACCCATTTAGTATTTTACTATGTCTAACGCCAGATGATTTTACTTGTCAAGTGGAGAGTGCTGCCACTCAATGGGTTTACTAACATTTAAAACTTATCTAAATGTATAATATATCAATATTCATAGTTGATTCAAATTAAAAAAAACTTACTCTAAAATTTACCCAGACTCATTTACTGTAAAAAGAACTTCATTCATTTACTGTAAAAAGAACTTCAGTTTTAAGATTCCTAGAGCATGCTCTTCAAAATAAATACATGATAAGTATTGCTAATTTTTACATTTTTGGCACCAAGTTTGTGGTGTCATTTTCTGGGCAGCTGCCCAGAATTGATAGTTATAACTGTACATTAATTTAAACAACAAATGCTAATCAACATGGTCAATGGACCTATTACCTAATGAACAAAATTTTGATCTAGACATGTCCAGACAAAAGTTTCATCACGGCTTGAAAGAGCATCACAAAATTAGTAATATTCCGAAGTTTCTTTGCGAAATGTTGTAAAATGTGGATAATATAGCCCTGCGAAGTTCGCCGTTTTTCAGTCATTTTGTATTACGCGCGGGAAATTGATGCCTTTTTTCGGAAAGCGAAACTTCGAAATATTACTAATTGCAACGAAACTTAGGAATATTACTAACTTTGTGATGCTCTTTCAAGCTGTGGTGAAATTTTTGTCTAGACTTGTTGAGATAAAAATTTTGGTTATTAGGTAATAGGTCCATTGATTATCTTAGACAAAGTATCTAATGCCAGTCAAATGGCACAACTTGGGACTTTTTATTCATGTAATCAAGAAAGATTTGCGACACCGAAACCTCTTTGGCATGCATGTTGAAATTTCCCCCCCCCCCCCACCCTACCCCAACATGTCGTGAAGTGACCTCCACTGCCTCCATTTAGCTCAAAACTTTCCGTCCATTTCATGTAGTTACATAGTGCGAGGCAATGCTTGGGGTGGCAATGGACGAGGCAATGCCATGATTATTGAAGGTTGTTCTTCTCTACGCGTCGAAAGCGAGTTCGCGATACGACTCAGAGATTGTTTGAGATCATTCTTGCTTGGCGGTTTCGTACTGTTCAGCCAATCAGATAACGCATGAAGTATACACGCCATTAATGTCAGGCTTAGGAAAAACGTGATCACTGCATAGAGAAACTCTAATGCTGCAAGTATTGGATTTGACGTCCCTCTACCTTGGGGCACATAGTCTCCGAAACCGATGGTTGTCATAGTCACAAACCAAACATACAATGCCACGGAAAAGTCCCAATTTTCAATCATTGTACCGATAGCAGAAATGAAGCAGAGCAAAACTGCGGTTATAACAAACACTGCAATCACTGACTTCCTTTGGATATCTCGAGGTCGACTTCTCTTGAGAATTTTTCTTTCGAAACATATTATAGATGATCTGATCATGTGCTTGAGTTTTTCTCCAAATGTCGTTAACATCATCGCCATAAGTGGGATCCCTATTGTAGCATAAATTATGAGAAACATTCGACCTGCGACTGTCCGTGGCGCAATGTCTCCATAACCTGTGCGAAAGAAACAAGGATTCGATAATCAGGCGTTGTTTATATGGAGTGAGCCAGCCCGGATGCAACCATTTTGGGGGATCACTTTCTATGGGACATATACATGTAGGGGTAGGTTAATAGGGACCCTCGACTGACCCGAGATCTCGGGTGACCGCGCTAGGAATTTCCGAAATAAACGCAATGACCCGGGCTGGCTTGCCTAAGCGTGCTGAGTGTTATTGCTCTGTTCACGCGAATATATTGTTTGTAAATAAAATTTTCTCTGTGAACGATTATAACCGTGAAAGTTGCTCGCGAAAGTGCGAATTTTAAGTTCGTGAGAAAATATATTTATATTATACTATTTTTAGCGGTGAAACCACTAGTGTTTTTTTTGGCGAGCCAGCCCACCTCAAAAGTCTCATGCAAACACGAGATGAAATCAGCTCGGGTGGGACGACATTATGTGAACATGGCGTCTTCGACATAATTTTTGTTGTAATTAAACAAACTCCACCTTGTATTACGACTTTAATTAATAGGGAAAAAAATGTGGGTTTCCGGTTTCCCGACCCTACCTAGCTTTTGGACGCCGAAATCCCGACCCTAAACTTTTTTATTGGATCATGCTTGTAAGTGTTTCCACTTAGAGGAAAACGTTTGTGAAAAATTGAAATTTGAGGCAATATTAAGGAAATTTATCTTTGAATGTGGAAGCACCGACTAAACAAAATGGCGTCCGGTTGTTAGGAAAATTAGAACCGACGTACCCTACCTAAGTTCTTACAAGAAGAAATAGGAAACCCACATATTTTTTTTGGCCTAGTGTTTGTTTAGGTCTTTTCAAACTATGCCGTTCAATACCATTGATCAAAATCGGCAAAACATATCCATCCCGGTCAGGAGGAATAAAGCCTTCATAGCTGGAACCTGCCCTCAGCGTGTTTAAGTAACAGTGCACTGACCTATTGTAGTAATGGCTTGAATTGTAATATTTACTCCTCCAGTGATATCCCACTCTTTTGGAAATACTTCTTGCAGGAATGTTTCCCGAATCTCCGTCATTATGATTTTCATATCAGTTTCGTTCAGGATAAAACGACGTAAAATGCTTGTCATCGTTTTGTTGTAGTTTTCTTCAAACTTCGCCACCTCACTCGCGGCTTCATCTTTTTCTAAAAGGTGGAATATTGCACTTCCAAAGGCAATATAAACGAGAACCGTGAAAACACGAAATATGATTGTTTTTGCGCCATACATAGATTGCGTCGTACTCTTGGATTCCGACATCCTTTTAATTAACCAACAGAGCGAAATACAGGCTGTTTTTTGTGGAGGATAATATTGAAGGATTATTCGCTTCTGCAAGCGTATACAAACGTCTTTTGCAGATCACCTGTGATGATCATTTGTAAATTATTCATATTGAAGAAATTAAAATAGACGTTAAACAAGCGGTGTATTGACTTTTTCACTCCGTGTCAAAGTAGTCCGAATATGATGTTGTTATATAGATGAAATGCAGATTAGTTTTTTATTGTTTTACATATTACATGCGTCTATCCGATAATTTTTACAGCGAAAAAGTTAATGAAGATGAGGTTTTTAATGGACCATTTGCATTATAGACTAAATTTTGATCTAGACAAAAATTTCATCACAGCTTGAAAGAGCATCACAAAATTAGTAATATTCCAAAGTTTCGTTGCGAAATGTTGTAAAATGCGGATAATAAAGCCTTGCGAAATTTGCAATTTTCAGTCATTTTGTATTACAAACGGGAAATTGATGCCCCAACACCCGATCACCCAAATGTCAATTTCCCGTGCGTAATACAAAATGACTGAAAAACGGCAAACTTCGCATGGCTATATATTATCCTCATTTTACAACATTTCGCAACGAAACTTTGGAATATTACTAATTTTGTGATGCTCTTTCAAGCTGATGAAATTTTTGTCTAGATCAAAATTTAGTCTATAATGCAAATGGTCCATTAATATAAAAGTTATTCTTATCGAATAGTCGAATTTTCATTTCGATATTTATATTAACAGACGGTTTCCTACAGGGCGCTCGGTTTGCCTTCTGTGATAATTGGTATCGATAAATTTCGGAAACCCTCAATCCCTTCTCTCGACGTTTCCAGCTGAAACCAGTAAACCCGCTTGATATATTCGTCTGATATTCTAGCATGTTGCATGTTAGGTGTGTAACATGCAATTAATGCGTGAAACGTGCCATTTATGAATGGTTTTAGCGAACTTTGGTTGCTGTAACATGTTACGTTGGAAATTATCATTGAAAAATCGAAATGAATGACATCTTTACTCGATCGACTGACATTATAAAATCGGTATCGTCTGGATTGTTGCATGCGCATGAATTAAAGGGGGCAGTGTCACGGTTCTACTGCGCATCCAAAATATGCGCAAACTTGAAAAACTATCTGGCCAATAATTAATCAAGTTAGGAGTAAAATACGATATACTATTTATAATCCCTTCGTTATGCAGGACATCCTTGCTTTGTTTTAAAAATTGAAGGTTGCTGCATATTTTCCAATCATGTAGCATTAATTTTAAATGTTTCTTTGCGCCGTTTATTTTAGCCAATCAGCGCCGTGACACTGCCCCTTTAAATCGGTAATTTCCGTTGTGGCACAATCGGTTAATCACTAATGTTTAGTGACAAAATTCACCATCTTTTTCGTCTTTGTGGATCTGTTTCATCGTTACAGGAAATAGACGCATGGGCATTCCTTCAGATTCCTAACAATTGACCCAATTAACTACGGTTTTTCTCTGCGTTAGTTAGGACACATCTAATACGCCATGAATGAAGTTGTGTTGATATTATGACGTTACAGGGCATTAATATAGCGACCAAAATGTTTGCAAGATTCGAATGTTCATAAAACGGCCATATAATCGGTTGAATTAACAGACCAATTTTCAGTAACCCCCTTTGCGGCAAACAGATCAGGAGGGAAGGCGTATAGTTTTAAATGGTCGAAAATCTCGTTGCATTAATAGCATTTTCAATTATTTTCTAGAATGATTTAACATTTCTCAGAATCCGTTCCAAGAAACACGAGATTATGGTTGCCCCAGGTACAGTAACTAGAAATGGAGTTATGCATCGAACATTTTAAGCCTGTTGCAAATATGGAATTTTGTCAGTATTCTTTGCTCTCAATACAAAAAAAAACTTTGGCAAAAATGGACCGTAGGCTATGCCGAAAATTTAACTCGGTTGCGAGTAATAAGACTTGCAACGTTTTGAATATGTAGTTTCCTTGTACACATTTGACTGGAACTTGCTGTTGCTTCCAGTAAAACAGTTTCATATCTAATATTTAGTAGTATAATATCTTTTATAAGTATAATATTTTTTTATAGATAAAGAATACCTGCTTATTGTGATTCAAAATCCATCAGTGTGATTTTAAACCTTTAGGGAACTTTGGAGAGCAACGTTATCGTAGAATATGTTTGTTTGTATATATATAATTATATATTAAACCATATATAAGAATATAAACTTTTTAGATATGTTCCATTTCAGTATTTTTAAATCTACTGATGACCCAAGTATTATTAATAAATAAATTTATGTTATGTCAACAGTCGAGTCTATATTTATGCGTCTAAATTAATCAATGAATCATATATTTCTTAACTCAACTCTGCAGAGCTCCACATAGACAATACTGTCAATAGACCTTTCCCCCTTATGAGTGAAATTTTGATCTATAGATATGCCTTGGCAACAATTTCGTCACAGCTTGAAAGAGCATCACAAAATTAGTAATATTCCGAAGTTTCGTTGCAAAATGTTGTAAAATGCGGATAATATATAGCCTTGCGAAGTTTGCCGTTTTTCAGTCATTTTGCATTACAATCTAACATTTTGCATCAGTTTGATCATCTCATTATCAATTTCCCGTTTGTAATACCAAATGACTGAAAAACGGCAAACTTCGCAAGGCTATATTATCCGCATTTCAGTACAACATTTCGCAACGAAACTTCGGAATATTACTAATTTGTGATGCTCTTTCAAGCTGTGGTAAAATTTTTGTGCAGACTTGTCTAGATCAAAATTTCACTCAAAAGGGGAAAGGTCTATTGCACGGCGTCCTTTTTTAACTACGCGTAAACGTAATTTTTTCAGCAAATACTAGAAGTTAGTATCGCAGGGGAAGTGCTGCCGACTCTTGGCGTACCTGAAAATCTGTATGCAAAAATCTACTAAAAAAAAACTTGCCAGGAAAAACAGATTTTATAATAGTAAATACTGCCTATCTACAACATCCCGCAGTTCATGTACATGTAATGTTATTCGAGTTACTCGCGCTACGCGTTTTAAATATGATAAACTGTTCCCAAGCAGGTGGAAAGTCTCTGCGACGGAGGTTGGTTTAAAACTATTTAATTTACCCACAATAAACACAGAACTATTTTACCAAACTAGTTTTACAACAGTAAGAATGCATTATAAACATTGCTTCAATAGTAATACTATACTTTTTTAAAAAGTTATGTGGCAAGTCGATCATCTCAAGATTCAGTCATTCTACGCCTCTACAGCAAAGGGATTTTGCAATCCTGCATGTTATATGATTCTTATACTGTGAAATTACAGACATTGGTATAAAAGTTGGGAAGCAAATATCACAATTCACAAGCATTGTTTAGGAGCAAGTGGCGAGCATGCAATCACACTCATATAACGTAATTGTCATGTTAAATAATGACTATATTAAATAAAACTTAGGCTGAAGTTAGCAATATACCAAACAATATATGATTCTGTACAATCTCTTTTGTTCTGCGTAGGATTCCTTACAGCTCTACTGTTAAAAATGTTAAACAATTGGAATTGATAGTTATAACTCTGTACATTAAACAACAACACTGAACAACATGGTCAATTGACCAAAAGTAAAAGTCAGTTAAATGACACAATTTGGGACTTTATTCATTTAATCAAGTGACCCACGTTCTGAAAGATTGGCATATCTAAAGCCTGCAGCACACGAGAGCTATCTGCTGAGCAAAAAGTTACTCGTGCCTGTTAGCTCAGCCGATAGCTCATCGATCAAACATGTTTGATACGTGAGAAAAGGTTGCATGAGGCAAAAAACTCAGTAAAATGTACGCGCACACGGTGAGCTATCGGCTGAGCTAACAGGCACGAGTAACTTTTTGCTCAGCACATAGCTCTCGTGTGCGGCAGGCTTTACGTCTTTCAGGCAACGCGAAAGCCTAATGCGACACAAGAGGTGTTACTAAAAGTTGAAATTACAGCAAACATTGCATCGCATTAGCCGAACGTAGCATTTTGTAAGGTTATTTGAAAGAGTCAAATATTTATTACAGTAATCGAATTGCTTAGCGCTCATTCGTGAGCTAAAATTTAGACCGCGTCGTTGAGCCGGCCGCGTCGTAGATCGTAAACTCCCTATTGAGGTTCGCTATAGATTGTTGAAAACTTTGACAAGCATAAGTGCATTATTTATTTGGGTAATATGTTGAAATTTTTTACTATTTAAGCGGCCTACAAATAGTAAATAGAAAACACCCGTACCCGTTTGTCTTTTACGTGTAGACCATGGTTTACCGCGGGGAAACGGGTAGAAATTACGGGTAAAAATGCTGACATCAGCAAAAATTGGTAAACAAAATGGCGATACTCGTACCCATATTAAAACGGAACCGGGGTATCTTAACCTCTATTATTGCAACGGAGAGATGTTGTTTCGCTCAGCTTCTGAAAGTTGTACATAACTCCTTATCGGATAGATGCAGTTTCGCGCCGCTACGGAAAATTTTCCGGTTAGGAGTACTCATCATCTAAACTTTTATTTTTCTATAACTTTACCATAGAATTTATATACGATACGACAGGAAATACTGTGATAATATATATATTGTACACAATAAAAAATATATAATGTCAAAACTTAAAAATAATTTGACTATACATGCAAAAATTTTATGACTATATACATCATGCAAAAACTTTATGACTACATGCATGCAAATATTTTACTACTACATGCAAAAATTTTAGTTTTCTATACGTTTCCCACTTGGCAACTGAACTTTAAAAGTACGTTTGAGTGCTTTATCTGTAAAACAATGGTAAAATGAAGAGATTTTAGATGGTGACCCTTAGAATCCCTAAAAATCCATCGCACCCGCGAATTTTTGGGCAGCAAAACGAAGGTATATATGGCATCAACTTTATGTATTGATAGTTGTATTTTAGGGCCCACAGTAACTGGTCACTATATGCTGTTGTGGTGTCCCCACCATTCGTAAATTATTGCTGTACATGTTGTGGTGTTTGTGGTTGTTCAAGCATGTCATGTGACGCGTCTGTATGTTTGAATTTGGCGATCGAAGTTCATTAAATAAATTGACATTCTTACTAGTATTTTATGTTTCTCAACTTCATTTAAGGTTTTCAAGATGGTCGCCAGTTTTTAAGATAATTAAAACGTAAAAGAATCAACGAGCCACAAGCAAATATACTAAACCTTACCCTCACCCCACACCTAATCCAAACCCCACACTAATACTAACGCAAACTCTTATTTCAATTTTGGAACCATCTCGTAAACTACCCCTCGTCCATCCCTTTTAGACATTACCCTGCGATTTATACTATATTATATATATACATATACAAATTAAACAAGCAGTTCTGGAGCTAGTACTTCGTATTATTCACAAACAGGCGCGTGGCCAAGGGGGGGGAGGGGGGCACCCCCCATTGTTTCTAAAGATCAATATTGTAATTCTTCCAAAAGTGAGAAGAAACTAGAGGGAGGTACAAGTTGCGAATATTTCAGTTAAAGAAATCAACTGTCGTCATTAAATTGAAATAACCATGGGTGAAGATCGACTTGAGAGCTTGGTTCTTGTTAGTAGTCCCATTACGAGTGTTTGTGAACAGGCGCGTAGGCAGCCCCATACGAATGGGGGGGGGGGAGTCCAAAGTGCCAAATACATAAAAGTACTGTTCGAAAATTTTTCAATTTTAAGGTTAGCGAAACGCTCCCACATGCATATTTAGCATCACCTTTTGGTGATCTATATGCCACAGATTAAGTGGCGAAAGAGATGTAGCCGAAGATATTAAGTTGCATTCTCTTGTCGATACATTTGCTTTGAACCCTAGAAAACTTCCACTATAATATATTCGTGTTATCTAAACTGAGTTAGATGGAAAGTTATACTCCTGAAAACGGAACACAAATTAGATTCCCGTTTGTGTAAATGTTGTATAATTTGTGTATCGTTTCAAAAGGAAAGTGATTTTAAAATGCATTAAAGTGGGATCAGAGTATGGGTCAAACTGACCTAATCCCGATAGATCTAGATCTGTAGCCAATATCCTCGTCGCCAATATAATATACAACGGCTGTTTTAATGGTATATGTAATATACAACAGTTGTTTAGTGTTATAAAACAAGTCTTTTTCTCCCCCAAGTTCTCGTATCCAATAACCCTCGCCCCACCAGGGCCGTAGCGAGGGGGGGTATTGGGGGGGTGGTTAACCCCCCCAACTTTTGACATATTCGGAAAATGGGGGAGGTCGCCAAGAATTTTCGAAAGTTCGGAAATTTTCTTCGTCATTCGGAAATTTTTGGCCTACACCCCCCCAACTATAAATGCTAGCTACGGCACTGCGCCCCACTTTAATTTCTATAGCCCTGGTCAATAAAATGACACAAATTATACTCAGTACTCACCATTGAAAGTTTCTCTAGCCTAAGACGCGACAGGCTTTATACGCCGCCTTGAAATATTGAACAACCCTGGATTTTACTTTAGTCCTTAAAACTCCTTGAAAAGTCCCGGAATTCTTGTGTGTCTGATATCTTGTTGGCAGTGTTGTAAAACGGTTGAATGATAACAAAACTTTCTTGTGCATAGTAGTATATCGATCGTTTTCGACCGGCAATGATGTTACTTGATAGCGATACCTGTATTTATGGAGAAAAATTGGTTAACCTATTGGTGAAATCACTTTTATCATATTTTAAATACCCCTATAAAACGAGAGAAAAAGTTCTTGAAAGTACGCGTAATAAAATTTTCAAGGGAATACAATTTATACTTTGCATGACGTCTTAGAGCGAAATTCAGGTTGGGCTCCATGCTGTGAGTGCAGTGATGCAATAAGTTGTTGTTGCAACTTTGTAATATTTTTATATCAAGCAACTTCCGCTTAATCAAGCCAAAGCTGCTTGTAAACTAGAACGATACGCCTTCAAATTTCAATTAAATTGCAAGCTCATTCTCGGTAAGATTACACCTCGCATTATAGCTTACATCGTATTATACTGTATATGGTATTCAAATGTATAATCAAGAAGTAAAGAAGCATTGTCGAACTAGACTGATCAAGCATGCTGTTAAATCTCTTACAACCGACAGAAGTACTTCCGTATGTGTGAAACGAGATCATGTACGTCGAGTCTGGCAACAGCTTCACGAGTCTGAGGAAGCACAAACATTTTTCGAACCACACTTGCGTATGAAGATCGAGGACGAAATCGAAAAATGGGAGATGTTTCACGACAGCCAAGTGCAGACAAGAAAACCGTCAGATCTACGAGTATGTTATCTATGCGGAGATAACCCAATTAATGATCTTGAGGTTTTCGTAGAAAATGGAGTCCTTTGTCAAAACGTATGGGCTATCGAAAAAGATAGCAAAGTTTTAGAAAAAGCATGGCAGAACGTCGCTAAATCCAACATGAGAAACATTCGACTGTTTAAAGGTGATCTTCTAACTTGTTTAAAAGATTTAGAAGGACAGTTTGATATCATCTACTTCGATGCATGTGGGACTTTGCCATCAACAAAACAAAAAACTCTCAAAACAATTGGTTATATCTTCCTTTATAACAAGCTCGCATCACCAGGAGCTCTGATCACTAATTTCTCATTCCCGCCAAAACAGAAACAGGTGCCTAATGATTCACACATATCTGAAAGAAACAGCTTTGAGCATATCACCAAAGAGTACCTACAGTATAGATTATGGAACACGAAGCATCAGGATTATGGCAGCTACGAACAGCTTCGCGCAGCAAAAATCGACTCTCAATCTATTGATGAAAACTATGGTGACTATATTACATTCCAGGTCATCGATTCTGCTTACCTTTATATACCTGCTTACAGAATGTTATCCTCCGAAAAACAGTCTTTGTGGGATCAACTTTTCGTCAGCAAGAAAGACTTCTTAAAAGGTGTAAAAGAAGCAGATTGGAGCCGGGGATTACAGGGTCAGCCTTTGCAAGAAAAATATAACGTGTATGAAAACCAATTTATTCAGAGTACAAGTCTGCACCTCCTCAGTACGACGATAGAGAATTGCCAAGATTGCGATCCTTGCAAAACATGGGTTAAAGAAATTTTCCCTAACTGGAAGTCTTCAGAGTTTAAAAAAGATGAACTATTCTGTCTAATCCTGACTCATTTATTATCGCATAATTCAGCATTTATTGAAGCTTTTGGAAACGATGACGTAACAAAACGATGCCAGAAAGGATACAAAAACTCTCGGAAATTTTTATTTTGTGATCCTAGCCGCCCACAGGATTTCTTAAGTTTAATAGTGGGACTTTTGTATGGTCAAATGGCATATCCTTCGTTTCCGGTGATAGATAAATCGCTGCGTCTTAAGTATACTTCCAAGGATCGCCAAATGTTTTCTGATGTATTTATTTTCGACAAATGCCGATATCTCTACGAGAATTTCCCGAGCATCCACTTCTCTGAATTTGCCATGGTGGAACTTTGGCAGCAGATGGTATTCCGTATGGTTGCCGACGGTTTACGGAAGCACATTGCGTTTGTTTACAACGACTTGTTTTGGTTTTGCAATGTTGCTAGTGTTAGCGCACCGATTCCGGGCGGTATTGATTTCTACGCAGACAGCCACTCCTATATTCCTGACAGAGACGTTTTGAACTTCTCGTATTTCAAGGAAAACGGAAACAGATTGGTGAAAGAAGGAAAACTCACGGCAGCTATTAAACATTACGATGCATGTCAGGAGCTCTGTCCAGAAAACGCGACAATCTACACCAACAAAGCTTTTTGTGCTTTAAAAATGAACAGACCTGAAGAAGTCTTAGCCAATTGCGACAAAGCATTGGAATTAGAACCCAGCAACATTAAAGCGCTGTACAGACAAGCGATGGCATGGAAAGGATTGAAAGAATTTGACAAAGCAGTGCAGAACTTAGAGAAAGTATTAAGTATTGAACAGAACAGTGATGCTAAAAGAGAACTAGAAAATATCAAGCGGCGCAGTGATAAAGACAAGAAGTAGTACACATATTCCACTACTTACAGTCGTGGCAATGGAAGTGTTCCTAGAATATTCTACCAATTCATTTGCGGTGGCGAAGTGGTTAGCGCACTTGCCTTAACCTCTAAGGCCGCAGGTTCAAGCCTCAGTGAGAACTTTCTCAATACGACTCGAACCCAGTCCTCATGTGAAAAGAGTAAAAGAGTCAACGCTCTGCCGAAAGTCATGGGTTTTCTCCGGGTACTCCGGTTTCCTGCCACAGGGAAAGTTGACAGGGTGGGTTAGGTAAAAGGGCTCACAGTAATTAGCATATGCTGTTGTGGTGACCCTGCTCTATAGTTGGCCAAGCTAAATAAATTCATTTGAACATTTGATAAATTTCCCAGAACTTCCTGTCTTTGATCATTTCCGATCATTCCTGTTCCATTATGATTGGTCAATTACATACACCAAAAGCAAAGGTGACAATCTCGAAACCAGAGCCCGCAATCCTCCTTAGAGGATTGCAGGTTCTGGTTTCGAGATTGCAAAGGTGATTGGTACATTCATACAGAAAGTTGATCAATTATTCGTAAGTTATCAAGTTTTCAGAAAACTCGTCAAATGAATGGGTCATGTGAGCAAACGGTCATTGCCTAATAATGTAGCCACTCAACTTTTATGTATTGCACCTTTCAGTTCCTTTGTCGTGTTTCTTGTAGTTTTCTCTCAAGTAGTTGCATGTAATAATTACTTTGTATTGAGGATTATTGAGCGATGTCTAAATAGTTACTGTATTTACTGATATATAATGTAATAATATGAGCACTTTGGTAATACCCAGTTGCTGTCGAGTTTTCTCATGGTATGGTAAATCATATATTTTATGACTGTTGTGTATGTTTATTTGTACCTCGCGACAATCAATGCGCACGGTCTGTAACTTGCCAGGCTAAACGTTACAGATCTATCATTAGGCTATGTTTACATTGTATCGGATCAGTTTTTGTTTCGTTCGCGAAAAGTTACGGCCCAAGTGTAAACAGCTTCAGCCCCGCCCATCTATGCCGTCGTATTTTCTTCTATATATTATTAGAATAGTAAGTTGTTGTTTGCCAGATTCCATCTTGAGTCACGCATTGAACCGAAATTGCTCCGTTGCAGAAATTGAGACGATAACAACATTTCATATGTAAACAGAAGCCCTATCCGGTATGGTTTTTGCGTCGGACGCAAAGTGATCAGATACAATGTAAACATAGCCTAAGTATAAATCTAAAATCTATTATAAGTCGCTGGGCAGGCGACTTTAAAATAGCCCTCTTGTGCTTTGTCAGATCACAGATTTTCATGAGCCATGACAAAATAACTTGTGATAAGGTGGTTCCAGTCAAATTAAAAATGGTGACCGCAAACGAGGAAACGAAGCAGCATGCAAGGACTGCAACTGATTTTTCTTTACTTTGGGAATAATTAAAAAGTTCCATCGCTTCTTGATCAGTGTCAGTGATCTTCCAAAATACCCGAATTTTCAACAATTTCGGATTAGCCATTTTACACGTTTACCTTATACATATACCTTAAATTCAGTAAATGGTTCACTACAATTTACTATATTTACTATAATCTGAGGTGCTGATAATTTACCCCAATAGTTGATCACTTGGGCGGGCACATTTCATATTATTATTAAAGATGCGGCACAGTCCGATCTGCGCATGTGCACAAAGGAGCCCTCTTTTTATTATACAAACAGTTTATTTAGGTTTTATTTCATTTTATGGTCTTGCAAAGCTTAATTGTTGTGTCTTGATAATTTATTATACTCTAGAATCATAAAAATATAAATAGTTGTCGAATAAAATTCAATATTTTGGATACCGACATGTAAACAAAGCCTTTGTTTACATACGGACTGTACCGCATCTTTAATGACATTTGGACCAAGATGAGTACAGACAGGACTATTTTTCCATATTTTGACTTAACCCCGGAGTATAAAACAAACATTGATAAAAAATAGAACTACTTAGTGTGATGCATTGCCATTGGCCATATTTATATCAGAGATCGATCATCCACATCCTGACGCATCATCTGTGTCTTGTGTGTATGGTTTAACCATATACATTGAAACACAGACCAACTACGTGGTAGAGGAAAAAGGAAAAGAAGAGAGAGGAAATAGATGAAGGAAAGTGAGGAGGTAGGAGCATGGAGTGGTTGAAGAGGAAAACATTTTAAGAGTTAGAGGGGGAAATAGATAAAAAAGAGGCAGAGGTCACTGTTATAGGGTGCGAGATCTTAAAACCATCTGCTATCAAATATCGAGATTTTGTTGGCATCAAGGGCGGATTTTCATTTATTTAAAAGGAGGGGTAGAAAAATGTTTGGTGGGGAGGGGGGGGGGGGGGCAAGCGGCACCACTCAGTGAGCTTCGGCAGGAGTTAGGCGTTTGGGTTAAAGCCTTTCACACAAAATATATAGGAGGGGTGAAGCAAAATTTTGGTGGGGTTGAACACTTTATTAGAGGGGTTAGATAGATTCTGGGGGGCGGGGGTTGTAAATCCGCCTATTGTTGGCATCTCACTCGATTGAATAATAGTCTTAATTGTAGATGGAAATGATCGAGTGGAAATTTATATACATTTATTAGACCTAACCAGGAACAGCTGCGACATATACGGCTTGACTGTGGTGCAAATCAATTTGGCTTCTTGCATCAGAATTTCAATTACATTTATTATAATTACAAATTTATACAGATTTGAAGATAGTCCAACTACGCTATCAATGACCATATAGTCTGGTATCTATAACAACAAATATACCTCAATACATGTATGTTCTGTGGACTTTTTTATGTCTATTAAATTACTTCTGTCGCAACACTATTACCTTAACATTGTTTTGGCATTGCTCTATAATACATGTCTTGTCATGTGACAATCGGAATGCTAGGTTTAATAATTATTAAAGCGGGCACACCAATGTGTACGCTTAAGCCTTAAAAGAGAGCGGTGTCTGTAATATACCAACTCGCCAACTTTGTACGATTTCCACAATGAAAATGTAGCTAAATAACACCCCAACTATTATAAACCCTAACCGTTCAGTAAAATCACACGAAGTTGGTATATTACAGACACCTGGGACAAGAGGCATGTCTCCGCTTAAGAGAGATGTCCGTTAATACACGGTTCAATTGTAGCAAATTGTGACTGGCATTCATCACCACCAGTGTGGGTGACATCGATTGATGAGACGCTTTTTAGAAACAAGTTGCAGGTTAGTGACTTCTGAGGTATTCGAAGGCACTGTGCCAAGATGAATATAAACCCGTAACTCTCTAGACGCTATATATAGCATTTGAAAACGTATTAAAAAAAAATCACACATAGGTGAAGCTGCAAATACAACATAAAAGGCAACAACATAAAGCTACTGACTTCGAGATTAATTGTTTCATCTATGAAGTATCAACTAAAACACTTTCAGAAATCCTGAGCAGGACAGAAGCATTGCATGTATACTAAAGAAGTATGAAATATATAAAAACTGATGTACTTAATGTTTGCAGGTCACCCCCAGTCTTCAGAGTATAAGTTTCTAAACCTTTTGCTATTTTATGGTAAATAAATACCTGGCGGGTTGTCAGCAATATAAAAACGTACTGTGCAAACGTACATTTATTGACCTGTTTTATATTTCTAAACTGGTCGGTTGAAAATGCATTTTTTAGGAAATTGAATAAGGCTTCCTGCAACTTGTTTCAGAAATTGTCCCATCATATATTTTGGGCTACCACAGGTGTATCGCGTTCTAGGAGCGTGAGTTGTATATCCTCAAAATGTTTCTAGCTTATTCGTATATTCTTACATGAGTTGAACTAGAAGTGATGCTATTAAGAGAAGCACACATGCATGGAGGTAACTTGCTCCTCCACCTCCAATTTCTCTTGTCTCAGGATCAGAAGGTTTGATCACAATTACCTCAGAAATATCCACACTGTTTTCATCTGTAGGTTGGTTTAGTAAGACTGGATCAGTTATTTTATTGATTGAGGTAGCATCTTCCTCCTCCTCACCAACACTTGGATACTCGCCAGATGCACTCCCACTCCCACCACTGCCACTATATATTTGGTCTCTGTCATCATGATCGTCAGTTGTGCCTGCTACTGCTGCCTTCATACTTTCAATGACTGTCTTGAGTTCGCTTATCATCAAAGTAATTGTTTTGTCATTTTGGCCATTTTGATTTGTTTGGTTCATATTGCCTTGTTGAACAGATGCAGTATTGCTGAAAGTTTAAATAACAAATTTTTAAAAAATGTAAATTTTTTTCGCTAATTTCGAGGGGAAGAAGTCGAACATTTTTCAAGTTAAAGTTACTTTGATGAGCTGTGAATATGTCACAATCACGAATCCGTAGAAAACTCTATTTAAAGGACATTTTCTTGCATATTTTTACTGAACATGATTTATGTTCAAGCGAAATATTAACGAGAGTAGTGACGATATGATAGATACAAACAAAAGGTGCATATTGACCATCTTTTAATTCAAAGTATGAAGAAATTTCGTTGTCTTCGTATTTGTGATACGAGTTGATGTAATCAATTTTTCATCTCACTATCTACAGATCTTTGCCAAAAATGGACCTCAGAACTGAATTGAATTTGATTTTTTAAGTTCTTCTTGAGTTATGAGCTTTTGAAAACGTGTTTTCGGACAAGTGCCCAGGATTTTTGCGAGTTTTTGGCCTACGTTTCACATTTTGGAACAGCAATAACTCGAATCCGGCCAATCCACTTGAAAAATCAAGGATTTCTATAATAAGTGAACCTGAAATTTCACGTTTTTAACAACATAGGAGTTAAATAGGAAAATTGAAGAAGAACGTGTTGGCAGGAACCCACAAGAATTTTGAACGATGCCAACATACAGAAATATACTTACTAGCCTTAAAGGCACAAGATGAAGGGAAAATAGAATTTCCCCTAATCGGGTGAGTCTTCCCCCTCCTATCTGCCTTACTTATCTCTGAGAACAGTCTTTTCTACTTAGAATGAGCCCTGATTTCTGTAGCTATAGTTCTATACTTACTTAACAATCTTAGAACCATCCCAACAATAAGCTGTAGTATTAGTAGCAACTACGGTTTCATCACACATAGCAGTTGGAAGTTTTGTCCAAAATTTATTTAGTTTATTAAAGTGTTCTCCGTATGTCTTCATTAAACTGAAATGAGATTGATTTGGTTAATTTAATAAGCCAAGATAATTACTGTATATATCTGTGAAGTCATATGTATAATAAATGTATATGTCTGTGAAGTCATGAGAGGAATCCAACTTACAGAGATCTTTTGAATTAGATGAAATATCATCTTAATTATTTTAATTATACTTAAGAACTCTTAAAATTTTATTGAATCTAATAATACATGCTTCCAGAAAGTAGGTCACCTTGGCTATAGAGCCTCATTTTCGTGATTTAGAGGTGGGCTGATGTCAGATACACGACAACGAGGCTCTATTCTTAGGTTTCAATCACGTGATTTTTTAGCATAATTTAACTCAAGTGGAAATCAATCATTGAAAGCCGTCTTTAATAAAGAATAAAAATATAAAAGCCGCCCTTTACCCTTGACACAGATCCTAGCTTGACCCCACATGGCGTCATATGAAACCAGAGAATAGCCAAAGTGACGTACTTTCCGGAATGGTGAATTGCCAGGTTGAAATTTGTCATATCCATCATTGACTTTTTTGCTAGTAATTGCTGCCAAGATTTTTTAGACTTGTTCCAAGTGTGCATGCCTCTCAAAGGGCTTTTTATTGGGAGTGTATTCTCCCCCCAGAGATATTTTCAAGCACTTTTCTACTACCGATATATGGTAGTAAATACTCAATCTTCAATTGAGTTTTGAAACTCAATCTTCCTCCACAATGATTTTTTTCACAATTTGATTTTTTAAATGTAAATTTTCCATTAAAAACCAGTTTCTCTATATTATTTTGTTCAACAAACTGTTTCACTCCTGAGACACAGTGTACCACAATTTCACAAAATATTTTAACGTCCTCCCCGCAAAAGAAACTCAATCTTCTACGGAAAAACGGTAGTAGACTAAAGTGCTTGAAAATATCCTTGCCCCCCCCAGCATTTTCGCGCGCCCTACACAGGGTGGATTTCCAATTACAGAGAAATATTTCGCTTGATTTCATTTGAATTGTGGCCATCCGAATAAATCAGTTCGTTCTATTTGGTCGCTCACATTTCAAAAGAAATTGAGCGAAAAATTTCGATAGCGAAATTTTTCTTGCAAGTGGAAATCCATGAGCTTAACTCCCACATAAAAAAACCTTTAGAGAGACTGGCTAAGATATCGACAAAGTGAACTTGCACATTACAGTTTTAAGAGTTCGTTCTTACTGGATCTTGCACTATTTTAGCGAAATTCTTACCTGGTATATACTGTATATCTCGGTCGCCTCAGTCCTGAGGTATCAATATTTCGTTCTACTCTTAGACCACCGTTATTCTCCAAAAAGAAATCATCATCATCAGATGTTATCACCGACCTAGTTTGTTTCTTCGTTTTGGGTATGTTGCAATCTTTATCAATCTAAATTGTTAAAAAATATAAAACATAGGCGTACGAGACAGGGGAGCCTGGGGGTCAGGGGCGTAGGAAGCTTCTAAAAGTTGGGGGGGGGGGGCAGGCTTTGAGGGGCACTTTTCGAATAAAAAAGGGCATCTAAAAATTTTTTCCCGGAAATGTTGGCGACGGGGGGAGGTCATCTCAGAAAATTTTTCCGGACATACCACATTTTTTCCTAAATATGAAAACATTTTTCCGGATATACCAAAACATTTTCCGGATATATGATATTTTTCCCGGAAATGAACAAAAACTTTCCGGAAATAACATAGATTCAAGTTTTCAAAAGTGCCCTTTGGGCAAAAAATGCAATCTTAATGACATTTTTCACGCAAGAAAAGGGCACTTTGATCCCGGAAAAAGGGCACTTGGCAAAACTTGGGGGGCCTGCCCCCCCCCCCCAGTTCCTACGCCCCTGCTGGGGGTTGCATGCAGCCATGCAATCATCGTTTAGTTTGTAAAAAAGTCAGGCAATTTGCTAGGCCTGCTCGCCTCGGTATAATTACCAAATATAAAACATTTTCCGTGTTGATATACAGTTTTAGTATTTTTGCACAAGTCAACATAATAAATCCTACAACCTGATTGGTCAAATTTGACGTATTAAGCTGTTATATTCACCTACAGGTGAATATAACAAAACTGAAATTTTCAAAATGGCGGCTAGCCGTTTTGTGGAAGTTTACTGATAAAGAAATAAGCGAAATTAAAATAAATACAGTACCAAATAACACAAAAGACTTGTGTAAAAATACTAAAACAATTATTCGCCTCAGGCTCGGTGATTATCGGGGAATATTCACCTCGACGTCGTCTCGGCGAATATTCCCCGATAATCACCTCGCCTTCGGCAAATAATTGTTAAATATCAACACGAGTGGAATTGGGAAAACGAGAAATTGTATGGACTAGAATACGACGCCCGAAGGGCGGGGTGTTTTCATACAATTTCGAGTTTTCCCAGCTTCCAGTGTTGATATATAACAATTATTCGCCGAAGGCGACGTGACCTCGACTTCGTCTCGGCAAATATTCCCCGATAATCACCGAGCCTGAGGCGAATAATTGTTTTAGTATTTTTACACAAGTCTTTTGTGTTATTTGGTACTGAATTTATTTTAATTTCGCTTATTTCATTATCAGTAAACTTCCACAAAACGGCCCGCCATTTTGAAAATTTCAGTTTTGTATAGGTGAATACAACAGCTTAATACGTCAAATTTGACCAATCAGGTTGTAGGATTTATCATGTTCACTTGTGCAAAAATACTAAAACTGTATATCAATACGGAAAAAAAAATTATATTTTTTTTATAATATAGCAATGTCAGAAGCCCGAAGGATAAGAAAAATTTCCGTGTTTACAAGCGGCGGAAAATTTCCCGTGTTGACATTGAGTTATAGCAACACGGCTCTTAGCCGATCAGCGTTCAGAATTTACAAATGCTATATTATAATGCGTTTTATCATGATACTGTATTAATGTTGAGATATATATTAACATTAATGTTTAGTCTGAGAAGCTGAATGACAGATTTGATTCAATACATTTAAAGGCACAGTTCAGCCTTTTGAATAATGGTTTTTAAGGCGCATTTCAGCCCTTTTAATTGAAACTAGGGATCCAAGGATAGTGTGAAGTTTCAAAAGAAAGACTACTACTGATAGGTTCGCTGACAACCTAGAAAAGCTGATGGCTTACACTACGAAATAAACAATTACCAAAGGCATTTCATCTCATTATAATGCGCTCGGCACACGAATAGCGTGACGTTTGAAACAAGCTTAACACATCAGAAACGTGCCTTGTGAAACTGACACAATTTATCTATTTATTGTGATGCTACACGCATGCTAAATTTCAATTGTTTCACCAACAACCAAATTTTGCATATTCTAAATTTTTATTTGCATTTGCATTTGTCGCTAAAAGTATCCTCACGAGGCTACTGCTATGCTAAACTTATCTAAAACTATAATTGAAATAGCTGTATACGATATGTTATGAATAATAAGCACAACGTCATTATATCATTAAAAGGAAGCATTTTATCTTCATCCGTTCCGTATTTTATCCGCATATCCGTTCCGTGAATCCGCTCCATCCGCTTCCGCATTTTAACGTAATTGTGACATGTTTCACAATAACAAGTCTCATTGACCTTTGACTTTTCGAAGGTCACGTTGTGTCTATTTTCAGCTTTTCGCATGTGTTGAATAATGTCACTTTAGATTTCAATAGTTTCACAGTTATAGCTGCAGTGTTTAAAGCAGTTTTGACAAGCTTTGATACAGTTCTGTGTACAGAATACTACAGATTGATTCTCGTAAGATCTGGTAGAGTTATCGTTGCACTGAACAAGAGTTTGCACCGTTGACAACGGCGTTGTGCTAGACAGTAAACAAGGTCCGTGACAGTGCACGTCGACTATATGTACCTCCTTGCTTTTTTCTTCCATTGCATAAATCTCGCTTCTCCGTACGTACTGTACCTCCGTATAATGAGTATAC
>CACRXK020001402.1:0-13372 GCA_902702795.2 Paramuricea clavata | reverse complement strand
TCTTTAACTCTAACAGACAATCGGACATGCCAAATCCATTGATATGACAAATTGACAACTTCAAAAAACTTTCTTTCGAAACTAGAAATCATGATTTTTTTCAAATGTTTCCTGGGCTACTTTGTTTCTGCTCTCTAGACTCCCCTTGCGGCTCTAGTGCTCCACCCCTAGAATATAGACCTTACTGGGGTTTGGTGACACTTTGTGTTGCTTCAGTCACCTGCTCATGGCTCACCCCCCTAAAATTTCTGGCACCACCCCAGTAATAAATATGAAAATCCGTCTATGTCAACATGATTGACCGTGCGACCTTATTTTCTCCAGGTGGTTGCGGGCCGCTGCCAAAATGGCGTCTGTTAGTGTTGTCACACTAATTATTGAAAAAATCATGAAAAAAAAATTTCCGACCTACTGGCCCAAATTTTTCGCGATATGAAACTGGAACCACAGGTATTTTTTTATGCCTTGGGGGCGAAATGATCGGATATACTTCTAAACATTCTAACTCTGAATTTTTTTAATATTTCCTGTGGTGCCCCTCCTGTGCTCAGCCTAGATATTGATTTTTGCCTGTGGTCCCCCTTTGCATTTGATCCAAATTTTTCAAACCTGTTTTTAATCAATTGAATGCGATTATTTTGGTGAGAGAACATTTCTTGTGTTGCCCCAGGGGGTGCATTTTAATTTTTAAGTGCAATATGCCGAAGATCTTTGGCATTAGTTTGGCAAATTACAATACTATCTATAGTTAATCGACGACTTACGCTTTAGAAAAATTTTTAATCTGGGAATAACAAAGGATATTTTCTGAAAGAAGTTATCAAAATTAGAAAAACTGCAAAGTTTGGTTGCGAAATGTTGTAAAATACGGAAAATATAGCACTGCGAAGTTGGCAAATTTGTATACATTTCTATTACGTGCGGAAATTGGTAACTAATTTAGTTACCAATTCACGCACGTAATACAAAAGTATACAAATTTGCCAACTTTGAAGGGCTATATTTTCCGTATTTTACAACATTTCGCAACCAAACTTTGTAATATCACTAATTCCAAGACGCTCTTTCCAGCTGTAGTGATAGATTTCGTTGTTCTTACTTAGATTAAAATTTAGTCTAAAGCGCAAGTCGTCCATTAAATTAATATTTAAAGCAATTATTCCCCTAAGGCGAAGTGATTACTGGTGAATATTATAATACCTCAAATTCAAATTGCCCAACGAAAAAACATTTGTACCACATGACAATGTGATTTTTTAAGGTATTTCACTCAAATTCATGATTTTGCAATGCATCATGAGATACTATAATAGCCGATGGTAGATCCACCATGGGATATTATAGTATCTCATGTGTGATGTGTGGACACCATGCTCTGAAACAATATGGCATTCGCAAGTTGTTGTTAAATATTTCGTACCGAAGATTTAACCGAAGATTTTCAAGATGTATGTTACTGTAAATGATCCAAAGGATACACGTCTCCTTTTCGTTTTGTTCTGGGACGTTATGTTGCATTTATTTAACTAAATCAAACAGTGCAAGTTTTTTTGGGACACTCGGGATACATTTCTAACAGTCATCCTTTGTAAAGCGATGATTGGGCTAAGAAAATTTCAATATGTCATTGCTGTTGAAATGACTTAATTCATCACTTAAGGCTGTTTTCAACTAGGTGGAATTTTCCACGCAGAGCAGAATTTTTCTTTGTGTTGTGATTTCTCGGGTGGAACTAATTAGAAAAGACAAAGAGAAATTCCGCTCCACGCGCAAAATTCTGCCTAGTGGAAAACAGCCTTAAGGGACTGCTCATAATTTATTGTACAGGGGGAGACTGAGGAGAAACTCTACAATTACAATACAGTATTTTTTGTTGCCCCCCTCTTAAGACAAGTAAAATTTTCAAAGCCCCCCCCCCCCAACAGGCAAAACAAGAACATTATCCCCCTCGCCCCTCTCTTTGTATCTTTAATTAGAGAAACAAAATCTCTAGCTATTTATTTAGAGAAACAAAAATAGATAATGGGGAGCAATAGACAATTCACATTATAGACTAATTTTTTATCTTAGCAAAAAAGTATATTGAAATGTTGTAAAATGTAGGAAATATAGCCTTCCAAAGTTTGCAAATTTTGTATATTTTTGCATTGCAATTTTTGCATGCAATACAAAAGTATACAAAATGTGCAAACTTTGCAATAAGTCACCTGTGGTGACTTATTTGCATCAAGGCCGGATTTTGAGGGGAGGTGTGTGGAGAGATGTGCACCTCCCCTCATACAGTCATAATTCATTAATACACTGGTACATATGTACACTACATGCATACCTCACCTCGTTGATATTGGCCTGTTGTACAATAAGCCCTAACTTTCCATGGGGGTTGTGAGCTTGACCGCTGCACCTCCCCTAAATTTTTTTTCCACCTCCCCCACTATTTTCATCAAAATCTGGCCTTGATCTAAAATTAGTCTATAATGGGAATTGTCTATTTACATGAACATAAGAGACTTTTTGTTTGACTTCCATTTATCAATATTAAAGGTGTATAAACATTGTTAATATTTGTTGTTAAGTTGTTTTGTTACATTTTTCAAACTGTTTTTTCAAACTGGTAAATCTTTTCAAAGCCTCACCTTCTTTCGTCTCTCTGTAGTTTTTCAAAGCCCCCCTTTCAGTATTTCACATTTCACGCCAACAAATATCAAATTGACCATTCACGGCTCACGACAATACCCTTTCCCACCCTCATGTATGTATGTTGACCGAGCCAGAACAAGCTTGGTTACATGAAGTAACGGTATTGCTTCATCCAGTGCTGTATACAGGTCAGTGGCTCAGACAACTTCGGATTCGCCCGAAGAGCATATTCTTATTTAATACTGTATTTTTGTTGATTTTCAAAATGTTTAGTGAGCAAAGATTGTTGTGTTACAGTCGTGGTTGGGTCAAACAATATGCGGAAAGCAAAAATAGCGAAGGTAAAGAGATTAAAATTATATTGGATTTAGTTTTACCAAATATGGTAGTCCCCCGTGATGAGCTTGTGACGTCAGCTACATACGGGACTTCGGGGGGAGTTTTTGGCGGGAAAATTTGTAAGGTTTGGAGAAGACAAGATGGCGCTGGTTACTTCGTGTCATCAAAGGGCATTTTTGTTCACAAATACCCGCTTATTTTACGTTATAGCGACTGGTTAGTTTTTGAAATTACAACTCAATGGACAGGGAAAAGAATTCTGTAGTAAAGAGAAAAAGACGTGCAGTTATTGTGATGTTATTTGTTGTGAAAGACGGCCCGAAATTTCGCTACATCGCTGAGCGCCCTGAGCCTGTACTGGTTTCTAAAAGAATTACAAGCAACAGCAATTGAACTATATGACGAAAAAACCAAATACCAATGTGTACAAGCCAATCAAGTCCAACGTATTGTCATTTTTGGATGTGTGAAATAAGTTCAGTTGGATTTGGCGATTTGCAGATGAAGCACATGGAAGGTCAGTTTCAATTAGTTTTATATTAAGTATATTATTGTATCCTATTATACAAGAATGATTTGATTCAATGGTTGCTTTTTATTGGTCGAAAGTTTAATATTGTTTTGACGAGAGAAATGTTTCTCAATAATTTTCAGAATGTTTAGAAAATTTTTGGGCTTGGTTTGAAATTGGGCCATTGCATTTTTTATCTGCACCCCCCCTATTGAGGACATGTGGAATTTCCAATGGCCCCCTGCAAAAGTGAACCAAAAATGAAGGAATTTCCATGGGAGGGTCCAAATTTTAAAGCAAATCTGCGGAAATTCCAAAGGGTAGGTAAGAAAATTGAGTAAAACGTATGGAATTTCCATGGGAGGGTCAACAATGGAAAAGAAATTCCAAAGGATAGGATCAAAATCAGCAAGGAATTTTCCAAGGGATAGCTACTAATCAAAGAATCAATATGGAATTTCCACTGGCTAGATAAAAAAACTGTCAAGGAATTTCCATGGGATGGGTTAAAAGTTCATAAAAAATTCGCGGAAATTCCATGGGGATGGCTAAAATTCAATAAAAATCTGCGGGAATTCCACAGGGGAGGCAAAAAATTCGCTTAAAAATGTGGAAATTCCAGGGGAGGGGGACCAAAAAATGGATGTCCTCAATAGGGGGGGGTTTGGTTTAAAAATGCAATGGCCCATTCAAACCAAGCCTGGTTTGAAATTCAAACCAAGCCCAAAAATCTTCTGAATACAAGTCGTTTTGCCCCAAGTCATTTCGCCCCAAGTCATTTCGCCCCCAATTGGCTAAATCAATTTGTCCCAATGTTTCGTTGCCAAAAAAATATTGTTTCTTTGCCTAAGAGTGTTGTTTCGTTGCCAAGGAATATTGTTTCGTTGCCAAAGAATAGTGTTTCGTTCGGCTATTGTCAAACATTCTCGCGTTTTGTCAGTAATTCTGAATAGGTTTTGATTTTTATGTGTTTGCTGTTTGATCCATTTGTCCACAATACTCGCAATTAGGGGCTAGTTTGTAAGAGATAATTAATTCACTTGCTAATTGGGGGCAAAACGACTTGGGGGTGAAAGAAATGACTTTGGTGTAAAAAAATACCTTTGGTTCCGGTTCCTGACCCACCCTATTTTTTTCTGTCAACCCTATTATTTTTTCAACGTGATTGACCGTGCAACCTTATTTTCTCCAGGCGGTTGCGGGCTGCTGAAAAAAAAAATTTTAAAAACCCAAATTTTTCGCGATATGAAACCGGAACCACAGGTATTTTATTTTACGCCTTGGGTGCGAAATGATCAGATACCAAATTCTTCTAAACATTCTAACTCTGAATTTTTTGAAAATTTCCTGTGGTCCCCCTCCTGTGCTCAGCCTAGATCTTGATTTTTGCCTGTGGTCATTTGATCCAAAGGGCATTTGATCCAAATTTTTCAGAACTGTTTTTTATCAATTGAATGTGCTTATTTTGATGAGAGAGCATTTCTTGTGCTGCCCCAGGGTGCATTTTAAGTGCAATACGCCAAAGATCTTTGGCATTAGTTTGGCAAATTACAATACTATCTATAGTTAAATTAATATTTAAAACAATTATTCCCCTAAGGGAAAGTGATTACCTGTGAATATTATACCTCAAATTCAAATTTCCCAATGAAAAAACAATTCACTCAAATTCATGATTTTGCAATGCAGCGTGAGATATAGAGAATAATACATGGTGCGCAAAAATACCAGATTTATTTCGAGTGTTGAAGATGATATACATGATAACATATATACATATTGTTTATAGACCCTCCGCTCGGGGATTTGGAGAAATATTACCCTCAGTGACAGTGATGATATTTCCTCGGGAAATGGGTAATATTCCGCCGAATTTGGGTAATATTCCGCCAAATCCCCCTCACTCCTGGTCTATAAATGTAGTATAAATTTTTAATGAATAAAACAATATATTCAAATATCAGTTCAATTAAAATTCGGAAATAAAACTTTTTCGGCCTATAATTGTGACTAAAGCTGGTTTTCCATTTCAAGCTGTTGATTGGTTAGTTCTTTCAAAGTATGCCAAAAAGTTGACTTGCAACAAACTTTTTATTTTGATATGCAAATACACCCGTAAGTACATGGATTTATAAACCTCTTTTCAATCTGCACATGCTCACCAGTACGTTTCAGTATGATACGGGCGAAGTGGAAAACAGGCTTAATATAGTGTTCCAGTATTTCTTGTATGCATATGCTTTCAAAATGGCTTTTTTGTTACTTTATTACAATGTTGTTTTCCTCGATTTCTGGTTAGAATACAAACACAATAACGGAATAACGTTTTCAACAGACTTAGAATTAAAACATAGTTTCTGTTTAGAATTATTAGAAATGGCTGAGAAATTTGGTAAAATAAAATGTAAACTAAAGAACATACAGCACAATGAAAACATGACATATCAAACGAAATAGTATCGTACAAATTGAGAAATCTGTAGGATACAACATAAAATGGATTTAAAAGAATATCATGGCAAGGTTTTTCCCCATCAGTCGGGATAGTTTTTGTTACTGTATTTGTTTTTGAGTTTTAAATAAGTTTTATATTGTCTGTGAATATGTTTGACACAGTAAAATAATAAAGGAATACTACCTTTCAAGATGAATACAACATTTTCAAGATAAATACAACATTTTGTGCTTCTTTCGTTTTCTGGGTACGATTTTGTCAATATTTTGAAAACAAATTTGCCGAATCATTATTTTTGAAAAGCATTATTTACTAGTCTGCTAGCCAATCAGAATGTGCGAAAGCTCATTTGATATGCAAAATTTATACTATTGGCGTATAGTTTACATGGAATACACCCTGAGTACTGCCGCCTATGCCTCCTCAGCTTAGGGTTGCTGTGGTCCCTTTGAATTTTATTATACAAATTTTTAAAACATGTTTTTATCGACTGGAAGTAATTGTTTTGATGAGAGAAATGTTTCTTGACAATTTTCATAAAGTTTGTAAGATTTTGGGGCACTTGTTGAATTTTGGGAAAATTTAAAACATTTTTATTGGTCGAAACTAATTGTTTTGATGATGAGAGAAATGTTTCTTGACAATTTTCAGAACATTTTGAGGCACTTTCCTGTGGCCCCCACTGTGCTGAGTCTAGGGTTGCCCGTAATAGGTTTCCTGTGGACCTTTGCTTTTAACAAATGCCAATGCGGCATAGGAATTATAAATTCTGAATAATATTTTGTATGCCAATAAGATTTAAATTTCCTTAGGGAATTATTGACATAGAAATTATACATTTGGGAAAATAATTTTGTTTGCTGCATTCAATCTATTGACCAATCAGGGAGATTCTTTTGTAAATACCCACAACCAATCAGAAGTATGTATTTTTATGCTAAAAGGAAATAGCATTCCAGAGTAAATTGTATTCAAATTTATATTTTTAAATTTAGGGCGTGTTGTAGCTCTATATTTCGCCGTCCTGGTGTAGTTTACTCTACGTCCTCGCCTGTTGGTGAAAAGAAGTACTTTAATTAATTAAAGATGAAGATACGGCACTTAAATACAGCAAAGAAGCATAACATTCGAAGCTAAAGACATGATTAATTTAAGGTATGTTCTACTTCTATCAATTTGATGTGAAATGTTGATATTTTAGCAAGTTAGTCAAATTTGACTATAGCAAGTCGCTTAAGGAGTAATGCGGGCAACAAAATCTGATTTCTACGCATGTTAATTGAAAATGTTTACACATTCATTACAAATCACGAGGCAACATGTGTTGACATTCCTACTTAACATGCCTTGAAATCAGATTTTGTTGCAAGTTGCAGCAATTTTGTTGCTCGTATTACTCCAGCCTTAAGGCCATGTTACACAGTGCAATTTTTCTTGCAACTTGCAATGTAATTCTACTCTTGAGAGATGTAAAATTACCAAATACGAGTCTTCATTACACTCTGCTGATGTTTTCTCAACATATTGAAAATTCTTCACAGATTTTGCTAATTAACATCTCTCAAGAGTAGAATTGCATTGCAAGTTGCAAGGAAAATTACACAGGGTGACATGGCCTTTAGCATTCGACGTTTTGTTCTGGGACGTTATCACAGAGAAGGGCTATACAGAGAGGAAACAGACACCTCGATAACCTGAATTTTTGTGTCACACATTCACAAAATCTTCCAGCCAGTGCCATTGTAACTGCCGTTGCTGAAATTTCATAGCAAAAGATGGGGAAAACACCGTTAGAAAGGCAAAAATCACTTTTTTTTAAAAAAAATGAGATAGAAGTTTTCCATATTGATTTACACTATACACCCCATATTGATTTTTTTGTATTAAAAGTGTTAAATTAATTAACATAACATTTTATTTTGCAAAAGTTTTTTTGCCCCTATCTACTCCTTATTAAAATCGTGAAAAGCACTGGCTGGGAGTATCAGATGCTCATATGTAAAAAACAAAGCAGCAAATGATATAAATTCCTCAAAATATAACTCTCGCATAAAAAAATGAATACTTCTATAATATGTAGTACGTATAGTTTTTTCCTCTGCATTGTCAAAATTTGGTGAAATGAATATAATTTTCTATAGTAAATAGACTAATATATCTGTGTGACACAATTTTCCGCGTGTTTCCTCTCTTTACTATCTCTTCTCTGTGCCGTTATGTTACATTTATTTAATTAAATCAAACAGTGCAAGTTTTTTTGGGACACTCTAGATACATTTCTAACAGTCATCCTTTGTAAAGTGATGATTGGGCTAAGAAAATTTCAATATGTCATTGCTGTTGAAATGTCTTAATTCATTACTAATAGTACTAAGCTTTTGTTGCTGATAATGTACCATCCAGCATCTATTTTTGACAAAATTGTTGCACAAACCATATTCCAATGTTTGCGATGTGACCATTGCATAATGGCTGTCAAAAACGTCAAGATTTAGATTGTTTTCTAAAACATTGTGCGACTTGTGCCCAATTGGGTATTGTTGTGGATTTAGAACTCTTTTTATGCTTTAACCCATCGAGTGGCAGCACTTTCCACTTGACAAGTAAAACCCTGTGGCATTAGACAGAGTAAAATAATAAAGTAGGGTGCATCAGGGCGCAATGTAACTTAAAGGGTTATCCAAAACAAAGTTCATACATTTGTTTGAAAAAAAGATTGGGAACTAGACATTTGCAATATTGAAAAAAATTGTGAATTTCATGTTTATGAGTCATCACAAAACTATTGTTTTCAAGTGTCCAATGCCGCTGCGTGGTTGATCTTCTGTGGTCACAGTTTCTCGGTTTTCGCTTTTAATTTCAATTGCCCATATGCACATTGCCTAAACTTCACCGGTGAAAACAATAATTGCCAAATAATCAGAAATTAATTTGTTTAGTTACAACTTTCGATATTTTAGATATGTGAAAAATAGAACATCGATATTTTTGAAATATCGATATTTATCAAAAATATTGATATATCGCAACTGCAACAACGTAGGGAGGTTGTGTGCTTGATTTGCACAGTGCAGCTCAAGTTGTAAGCATGTTGCATGGGACCATCTGATGTACAAGACTTTCTCTTGAAGAGTAAAATGATCTGATATCAGACATTTGAGTTCCTTTGCAGCTTAATGAGTTAATCTTATTTATCTTAGATAACAGCAATTCAACTATCTGGCTTGAAAAGAAACTACACCAACAATGTGTACAAGGCAATTGAATGTATCCTTGGAAAATTTTCTCTGAGATTATGCAGTGATGTTTACATTGTGTTGTTCAGTTGGATTTGCAGAGGAAGTACTTGAAAGGTCAGTTTTTAAGTGGGTTCTTCTTTTTCAAAAATATCCTGTGGTTCTCCCTTTGATTAGCCTACGGTTGTCTGTAGTTCCCCGTTTGCAAATGACCAACATTTTTCAATTGTTGTTTTTTATCACTTGAAAGTAATTATGTTTGATTAAAAGAATGGTTTTGGACAATTTTCAAAAAGTTTGGGGCAGGCTTGTGCAATTTTAGAATTTTTCAAAAATACCCTGTGTTCCCCCCTTTCGATTTGACCAAAATATTCTAATTCATGTTTTTATGGTAATGTTTATTGACACATTTAGTAGCAGTTACGCTAATTTACAATGTGTTTACAATATTTGGATATAAAAAGGTTGTATATTCTATTTACTTACACATCATTCATTAAATATAAAGTGTTACTAATCTATATCTATTTACGTTATGTAAAAAACTACTAATGTATACCTATTTGTACATTATCCAACTGATAAAATTTTAAAAAGAAACAAACATGATTGTAATCGACCAAGTTAGAATTATACAAGTATATAGAGTAAACCAAAGGACTATGTTGAAAACGTTTGCTTTTATGGTTCAGAAAGTTTGGAGTAGGCTTGTGCAATTTAAGAATTTTTCAAAAATATCCTGTGTTCCCCCTCCTTTTGATTTGATCAACATATTCCAATTCATGTTTTTATCATTTGAAAGTAATTGTTTTAATTAAAAGAACAGTTTTTCACAATTTTCACAAGGTTTGCATTATTTTTCTAGTTATAGATTTGTAATTGTTTGACAGAACTTCTAGTCATATTATGAGATTGTATGGACAACAGAGTTTGAGTTCTTTTAACCATCTTTGAACTTTTTTTCAAACCCCAGTGACTTATTTCAGTGCATGAAAATTGTCCCACCTTTCATCCTGTCCTGACAAACTGGGATCATGTAAACAGCACATTTAACCATTAAATTTGATTTGCACCCTAATTTACCTACTTATATTATTTTAACTCTGTCTAACGTCAGACAATTTTATTAAGCAGGGGGCGCACTGACAGTTAATGGGTAACTAGACACATGGGCATTGGGCAGTCTCATTATGAAGCGTAAAATCGTCTGGTCACTCTGGTGTTGGACAGTAAAATACTCAAGTAGAGCATGCACCAGGGCACAGTATACAACCTAATGGTTTAATTTGTTGTTTTTTTTGTAGCAAAATGGTTTAAGTTTTATATCTGAATTAATTATTGATTTTTTGCTTTGTTTTACAGATCATTACTGAACATGCTGATGAATTGTGACTATACTAAATGGATACAAAGAGACTATGATGGATAAATATGGCCCCGTAATGGATATTCAGTTAATGGTATACAAAGGTCACAGAAAGTCTACTTTCAGGTATTGTTCTTTTTTGTTTGCCTGCGAACAGGCTGTAGATACTTGTATCCAGGCCATCCATTGTTTGTTTTGTTGTTCTGGGTACAATGAAATCCGGCATAAATCCTGGCGGTCTAAATGTTCAGTATATTTACACATTCGATCTATTTTCTGTTCAATAGACTTTGATAGGCTGAACGAAAGTTTATAACGATGATTTTCTTTGCAAAAACTGTACTTTCGAAATTCATCAGCTTCTGGATTTGAAAATGGATCTGAAAAGAGAGAACATTTGAGTGTATGGTTATTACCATTTGCATTGAAGCCTTAAGCGAAATTACGGTTTGTTTCCAGTTTTGAGAACATGGGTTTGCTCAATGAAAATTGTACGTTTGACAGGTCAAAGTTGTACGTTTGACATTTCAATTTTCAAAACAACACTTCGCTGGGCGGGACTTACTGTATATTAAAAATAAACCTCTGGAAGGTACAGTATTGCTTACACAGGATTTATAAACTAGTTATTTACTAAACAACACAGGATTTATAAACTAGTTATTTGCTAAACATAGACTTTAATAGTTTGACATTTCATTGACATCATATTAACATGTATCCATTCGTATTATTATACAGGGTGTATATCGCATTGAGATATATCCCTTATTTGCTTTCAACGTTTCGATCAGTTCCAAGTCATTGTCAGTTAATTTGCGATTATTAATACGTAGTCCTCCACGGGATTGTACAGCAAAACTGTTTCTTTGGCAAAATTCCCTCCATATCTTTGCAACTGTTTGCTGCGAAACGCAGAAACGTTTTGAAATCTCGATATAAGTAACTGGAATATAACCTGTTAAACTGTCTCCTCCCTTCTCAATAATTGTGTCCAAGATTAATACTCGAAAGTCTTCTGATAAAGGTTTTCCAAACTTATTCGTTTTAAAATTATCCATTTGTTAGTTTTGAGTATATTAAACACTATTAAATCACTAATAAATAAAATCGAATATTCAAATGTAGTCTGTATCAATAAGTCCCGCTCAGCGAAGTTTGACCTGTCAAACGTACAGTTTTCATTGGGCAAACCCATGTTCTCAAAACCGGAAACAAACCGTAATTTCGCTTAACGCTTGAATGCAAATGGTAATATTGCATGGTTCTAATGATTCGTTTATGTTACCATTGTTTCCCTCTGTGTAAATATACTGCCTTAGTGCACACACATTACAAGCGCAGCAACGCAACAGTTCAGACAGGGTCATGAGGCAGGATGTGTACAAGAAAAGCTTTGCCAGAGTTTTGAACGACGATTGGAAATTGCTGTTTGATTCTTTGTAATATCTTATCGCTCGTTAGTAAAAAAGAAATTTGTCGCTTTCCTCAACTAAACCTTTTTTCAAAAAACTGGCATCGTTTGTCTTGGGGTTAGGGGGTACAAATGGTACCCATAAGCTTAGAGGGTGCAAATGGTACCCGTAAGAAGACTTGGTGGAAATCATGTTGGTCGTTTGGATTGGCGAGAATAAGACAATTATATGGTGGCAAAGTTTTTTTAAACATTTTCTCTCCCGTAGTAAGGTAAAGCATGTATTTTCCTGGTAGCCGGTCTTACTTCATGAAAAAACAGTCCGCTACCAGTGACTAGGTCCCCTCTCTTATGGCGGTCATTGCGGCTCAATACCTTCAGGGATATTCCTTTTCAGGGCGGTTGCATGCGGATAATATGGTCCGTCGCGTGCGCAAAATAGTTAGGAAGATAGACAGTTTAGAGGCGTCGAGACTGCGCAATATACACTCGCACGAAACGTTGCCATTTTGCAATTTGAATCTGGGTTTTGCGTTTCTGGCAAAGCCTTCAGATTCAAGTTGTTACGACATTTAACAACACATTAAGTGTAAATACGGCATTTCTAATGAAAAGACCGCCAGGGTTAGAGTGTTTTTATGTTGGTTTGTTAAGGAGCAAACTCGCTTTTGAAAAAAATAAATATGTATTAATTTCGATCCAGATTTGTTCCTGAACAGGGTCGCCATGTAAACACTCTGTATGTTAATAAGTTGCTATCCTGGGGTTGCGTACAATCTGTACCCACACGATGTGTGCCAATTTTAAATGAATAACTAATATGTATAAATACGGCGTGCACACTGATTTTTTTTCGCACGATGTTCTGGTTTTAACTTCGGGGAAAATAATAAAAAAGCAGTGTCCGTGGTCGGGGCTGAATAGTACTGTGGAAGATTGGGTTGGAAAATTTGCAATTAAGTCTGTATTTTTGGGCAATTGTTACTTTTCGAAAAATAGTATTCCTACTGATGTAAAATAACATCTAAAGGGTTTGACAACAATGATGTCCGAAGAGGATGTTCGCCCTAAACTTTATTTCATGAAATGATTTATCTTTGTATATACTCACTTACAAGACATTTAAAAAAATTTCGAGTAAAAGTTTAATAACAATTGATATAAATTGAAACTCATTCTGGCTCAAATTTTATTTCATCAAATGATTTCTCTCAGAATACTCAATTACATGACAATTCAAAAAGAATATTTAAAGTCAAAAGTTTAATAACATTAATCAAAATGGCTACTCGTATGGTTGTGTCCACAGAAGCCTTGGGCATTATATTAGAAATACGACGTTTTTCAAACATGTTTCGAATCCAATATGATAGATACGGCAGGCGTTCTACTCTGGAGATAAATTGGAAAA
>CACRXK020001401.1:0-54978 GCA_902702795.2 Paramuricea clavata | reverse complement strand
TTTCCATAAGGTTAAAATTTTCGTTTCCCATAGTGATGCTAGTGTCATCTGCATACATATTTGGTATTGTATGAGCGAGACAGCCCGGAAGATCATTAATAAAGATCAGAAACAGCAACGGGCCTAGTATCGATCCCTGTGGCACACCGCATTTTATTATACCCGGATTTGAAAGGACCCCATTTATAAAGCATTTCTGGCTTCTATTAGAAAGGTATGATTGGATCCATTTTAATTCGTCACCAAAAAAGCCGTAATACTGCAATTTATTCAACAAGATTGTGTGGTCCACAGTATCGAAGGCTTTCTTAAGGTCAACAAAAACAGCTATTTTTTAAGTTCCCTTTGTCCATGTTATTGAGCCAAAACATAGTATCTTTATGTAAGGCCGTCAAAGTAGAGTGTCGAGGTCTGAATCCCGACTGATTTTGTGACAATAAGTTATTATCACTTAAATATTCATAAAATTGTTTAAAAACGATTTTCTCAAAAACTTTAGCTATTACTGACAATACAGATATTGGTCTATAATTATTTGCATCCGATCGTTCTCCGCTCTTAAAAATTGGGGCTACCCTTGCACTTTTTAGGTCATCGGGAAAAATACCACTTATTAAATATTTATTAAAAATAATTGAAAGAGGCTCGGATATGATACCTGCAACACCCTTGATCACGTTACATGTTATTTTATTTAGGCCAGATGCCTTTTTAGAGGGGATATCCCTTATAGCCTCCGCAACCTGGCCAGCACTAATGTGCTTAAAATTAAATTTACTTGTACTTTGATTCACATAAGTGCAAGGATTTAAAGTTGTACTCGGAATATCACGGGCGAGGTCCGGTCCCAATTCAATAAAATGTTCATTAAAATTTTCAGTTATAAGTTTCTTATCACTTATAATACCCGATTCGTTTTTTTTTAAATATTTACATTAGTCCCTTTGGTAGGTTTGTTCAAAAGGTTATTTAGCAATTTCCACGTTTTCTTGGTGTTGCCTTTATTCGCCTTTTGCATGTTTTTAGCTTATTATTAACCTTGTTCCTCATTTTACAGTATTCGAACCAGTTTGCTTCAGAACGATTTTTGACAGCATGCTTTTTTAGGTAATCCCTACGAAACACCATGTCTCTAATATCGAATATAATCCACGGGGCATCACGATTTCTAACTCGTTTAGTTCTAATTGGTGCATGAGCATCCAAAACTCTATTAAAAAAAGCCTTCCACATTCGCCACATTTCATTAGGATCATAAAATCTGTTCTACAGTTCCCATGGTATTTTTTTTAAATTGTCGGTAAATGCATTCATGTCAAAGGTTTTATAATTACGAGTCTCAATAATCCTAGGTCGCTCGCGTGGTATTATCATACGACGCACTGCATATATCAAACTATGGTCACTGATAGAAAGGTGACATACTCCACTAGTCCTTGTACGATGAGACGCTGTTGTAGCATAGTGATCAATTAAAGTTTGCGTACTGCTTGTAATACGTGTAGGTTGTTTAATAAGCTGAGTATACTGATATTCATCATATAGAGAAGTAAGTTCCGATGTATGTGGAGTTTTATTTATCTCCAGGACATTACAGTTGAAATCACCTAGTATTATAGATTCCTTTTCCTCCATTTCTAGCGACTGGAGATAGGTTTCAAATGTATCAAGAACATTTAATTCACTTGCTGGAGGTCTGTACCAGGTAGTAACCAAAAATGGTTTTACGAATTTACCTATAATCTCGATAGTTAATATTTCAAGATCAATGTCAGAAGTTATTTGTTTGGTCAAAAAATTCCATGTCTCCTTTACGTATAGCAGAACTCCACCCCCATGTCTATTTCTATCTTTGCGTACTACATTGTATCCTATTATTGAAATATCCTTGTGAGCAATTGTGCTGTCTAAACGCGTCTCATTAATTGCTAAAATATCAAGAGTTTGGCTGGACATGACCATTTTTAATTCATCTATGTGGCTTACAAGACTAGCAATATTAAGTGCCGCAATTTTGAAACCTTTCAGCGCTTTGATATTCGATACAGGATCGTAATTGCTAGGAGATTTATCACACGTACTCTGACTATTTATTTCTGAAATTATATCAAGCATACATGTATTATTCATTACTGGAGCGGTACCAGAGAACTCACTTAGCAGATTCTCCAAGCTCATCGCTTCCTTGTCATGTATGTTACACGATCTAGGTGAGCTTCCCACGTCGCAGCTGAGTGATTTACCCTCATCAGAGGCGGATATTTGTTCGTAGACTTCTTCTGTTTGTATAAAAAATGGGATTGCGAATTTACAAGCTTATTTCGAGGTGGATTTACATATCCTATTCTTATTAACTTTAAATATGCACAGATATGTTTTCCTAATACCCTATCTCCTGCTTTGTTAAGATGTAAATTAGATCTATTTAAATGTGTACAATTTATATTTGAGTTATCAATGAAGTGCACATTTTTGTTAATACACCATTGATTTATAATACGATTTAGCAAAAGTATTTTCTCTGGGTTCACCCGACCATCGTTTCTCATGATCACACTAGAAATAGCTATATTATTTGTGCAGCCTTTGAATTTCATTACTAAATTTTCAAGATCTCCTACTACTGCTTCAGCTGGTTTGTGCACTAAATCATTGGTGCCAACGTGAATAATCAAATTTGAAAACGACTCATAAGCCATTATGAGTCTAGCTTAGTTTCTAGAGTACTTACGGTAGCCCCGCTATATGTGTAACATTTATAGACGATCCTCGACACGCTCTACCAACCTTTTGATTACAGATGTGTTTAGTCATAGAGTCTCCGACAAGCAGTGTTTTCTTACTTGCTTTAAACTTTCGCTTTTGGGAGTTTCGATAATCGGTTACCTGGTCTTCGTAACATCGATAATCGGTTACCTGGTCTTCGTTACCTGGCCTTATATTAAGTTGAACCCTAACCCCCACTCTAACCCCTACCCTGTTTTAACCTTAATCTGGCTCTAATCTAATCCTAATCTAAAAATGACTACCTTTTTTCCCCGCCCCTGCGCGTCCAGCCTCCCTAATCACTACGTGTGAGGATATGTTGCATTATTAGTCTTCAAAGGTCAAGGAGAGTACTATATAGAGGATGTTAGACAGAGGTGTAGTACTACAATACTTCATGTGAACTCTTCATATGCGCATCGCTGTTTTTTTTACAAAAAACGCCTGGGTACGAGACAGGGTGTAGTATGCGATAGCAGACTGATCAGCACTGCCTCATTCTCGTGCCAAGAGCCTTCTTACGCGCGGTGCAACGAGGGGCAACGTTCGTTGTAGCCAATCAGGTGCCAGTTTGATATGGATTTGGCCAGAGCCCCTCGTCGCGGTCCGTTGACCGCGCGTAAGAAGGGCTCTGGGTACGAGAATGGCACTGCCTCGGAGATTAGTCTGCTGTTTCTCCGCAGCTCCAGTGGGAGAGGGGGGGGGGGCGGGCTGAGTTAGTCTGCAATCGCAGACTAACGGCGGTGCGAATATATAAATTTTACGTTTGTGTGGTGAAAACAATTTTTTTACAAACGAGCGCAGAGAGTAAGTAAAAATATTGTTTTCAGCTTTCACCACGAGAAGATAAAATAATAATAAGATATGAAAGTTCAAGCCAGTGTATTTAATGTTCTTTTTATTATATATAGTCGTTAGTAAAAATAACACAAAGAAAATGAACATTTAATCGATATCTTCACTAGGGGAGATCTAGTTATAGAAAATATCTCACTGTGTATTTTTTGTGATCGGCACTGTCCACTATGTAATAAATAAGGATACGAGTGCTTTTGTTTTGAATTAAGAATACAAACAATAAAGTACATGATATAAAAAAAGTATCTCTGTAAAAAGATTTATTATAACATTTAAAAATTATGCGGAAACCATGTCAGGTCAGGGGGCTGATCATTAATGAGGTACGGACTAATATAGCGGCTGCTCAAAGTGCCATCTGTAAACTCACAGTCTACCTCGGTCTGCTTCACGCCAGTTCCGGTCCTAATATAACAGTCACTGAAAAACCCTGATAGGGAGTGTGCTGTGCAATATCTGTTATCTGTAACTCAAAATTACCACAAGCAGGGGCGTAAATGGGGGGTGGGGGACGGAGGGGTTGGGGGGGGGGAGGGGGGGGAGGGAGTGGTTCACCCCCCAGAGAAATGATCCAGTCGGTCTCCTACATCCATCGGTCTTTGCACGTGGTGCTTTGCGAAGCAAACTAAATAATTATTAACTCGGAGACATTTCACACTCACGGAATCAAGCAGCTCAGAAATAATATGAAGAAATATTATCAGTCAAAACCCACGCCAAAGATGAAGTTTCCATTTACTTATATCGATATGTCGCGATTTGCACTTTTATTTGGAATTTTGATTCCGCAAGGTCATTCACGTGCAGTGGCGTAGCTAGCGGTCCTGCTTGTCCTGCCCAGCAGGACTAAAAATTTCCCCAAATTTCCTTACTAAAACATTGCTTTATTTCTCTTGAAGCTTTAAAAATTTATCATTATCATATTGTTATTTTGTCTCATTTTCTCGTCTTTTTCGTTATTATTTTTTAAAAAGTTTTTCGCATTGTGTTATATTTACGCAATTTCACAGCTTGCCGGGTCTGTTACCTAGCAACTGCAATTCTACATTGTTTTACACGCGCTCGTGTTTCAGTCCTGCCATTTTCAAATGGCAGGACTTGCTAGTATATTTCATAGTAAACTCATACAAGAAATCTTGGTTTCTGATTGGATAATTAGGTCTGCGCATGCTCAAACCAACTGTTTACAAATGCGAAGTCCTGCTCTCTCGAAATGGCAGGACTTGGCCTTGTATTGTCTTTACTTGCGAGCTTTCCGCGTGACTAAACACACTTTTTACTAATTCCGTCGAGATTACTCAAGATATGAATATGGAAATCAACGAGTGTGGAAGCCCAGTGTGATTTGGATATAATTTCTGGCTTCTGCTAAGATATTTTAGCTCACGAAATGCATGTGAACAGACTCGACTGATGATTGTGTATTTTTATAATACAATATAATGGGGAATACAAACTTCATTTGTGAAGATTGTCGTATTGATATAAAGTAAGAACGTAATATTTACTGCCAGTTCATCTGCTTTGTGCATTTGAAACGAGCACTTATATGGAGTTTAATTTTTAAAATGATATACTGTGTACCAATTCACACTGTTTTAAATGTAGATATTTGGCCGCATACACTATATTATTAAACGCTATATTAATACCATAGGCATAGCGTACTGAATTACATTCAGAGTGCTGAGTGCCAGGCGTAGTGATCTGTAGTTGATACCACTCCATTATATAAAGCTTAACACATTACTAACAAACGTAGTGAATTTTTAACGAATGCTAGCGGTAGCGTTATAGTGTATAAAACGCCGTGTTCAACAGTATAATAGTTACGCAATTGTTGACTATGTGCTTGCGGTTGGATTATGTGTTGATCAATTGGAAGATCGTATTACAGACGCGTATTGTATACATGATATTTTCCTCTTTTGTGCGACTATATTTAGTTACAATTTCAGCTAAGCTGAAAAATATATAGTGAAATATGATAAAAAAAATGCATGGATTTCAAAAAGTTACAATATTTTTTTTCTAAAAAAATTATCAAAAATTTTCCGCTAATCACCCAATTTTTTGATGTTCCCTTTCGAGTATTTCGCCGTGAAATCGCAGGAAATGGCCATTCCAGACTTCTAAAATTCAAAATTTCCCGGGGGAGCATGCCCCCGGACCCCCCTAGAATGTGTGGGTCTTAGAGCAGGACTAGTCAAATTTCGCAAGCTACGCCACTGTATTGCGTTAAAACTGGTTACATAAAATCTTTCTCCATTTCAGCTTTTATAGTCGCCAGGCATGTTTTAAATGACAAGCTTTTCATGTGTAAAATCTAATCAAAATTATTGTAGCATTTGTAAATTCTGAACATGAACATGCTCCATGGGACATGGCTAACAGCCATGTTGACCTAACTCTTAATAATATATGCATCGATAAACACGTGTTTCTGCACAATTTATCGTTTTTCTAATTCCACTCGTGTTCAAATATAACAGTATATATCAACACGGAGAATCTATTATATTTCTTATGGGACAAACAATGAAACGAAAGAGTATGAAATTTAGTTTGTGATTGTGTTTTGGCGTATACTAATTTTCAGCTTTTATTTAGATTATTTACAACAATTCATTTTTCTGCCGTTCTGGTATATCCAATACTTCGCAGAAAACCTTCAATGAAACAGAGTATGCATCCTAAAATAAATCATATAAAGCCTTGTTACTGCATGTAATTTTTCGAAACTCACATTCAACACATTTTTGGGTATTCCTAAACCAGACTACTGACTAGTCTTGACTAGTGAATTGAACACATGCATTGGCCCACTATAAAGCAACTACCATAATAATCTTCATTGCCATATTATGCACCTATCATTTGTTTCCACCACCCCTGGGAGGGCGGGCATCTCTGGGGGATTTGACAACAAATTCGTTCCCGAGCGATGGGCGTTTCACAGAAAAATGCAACCCGAGAGTCTGGCAATTGACAAACGCGCGAAACCGGAAGTCAAAGTATATAAAACAGCATACATGTATTAAATTTTTACTGTAAAGAAGTTTAATAAAAAGTTAAAAATTCGCCGCTATGGAGAACCTTTCTGTGGAAGATGTGTTTTCATTTTTGGAGGATAGCGATTTGCATGAAGTTGCAGTAATATTCAAAGGTGAGTGTTTTTATTTTAATTTCTTTTCTACTATATATTTGTTCTATAATGTATTAAAATATGTGCATGCTTTCAAAGTGATTACAAAACCAAATTTATAGAGGCTGTATTTAAACGTTCTATTTTATTTGCTTTTGGTAAGTTTAGTGAAGGCAAAATTGCCCAAAATGGCTGAGTAAAACATATAATAATACTATGAAGGTGTTCTGCAGAACGGATGGTTATTAGTTCAAAATAGATTGTCCATTAATTCAAGTGAGCACTTGTTAAATCAGGCAATTGTTAAACATGGCCAAATCTCACTTGACCTTTGAAGTTGAATTCAATTTGATGCTAGTGGTAAGGTTATTTTAGCCCTAGAATTCATCAACTAGAGGTAGCAAATTCAACTGTGGAATTCTTCATGGGTATTTTTAATGAGGGGTCAATGTAAAAGTGAAATTCCTCAGCCTGGGTGAATTCTGATTTTCTCAGGGGGTGAATGTTAATTAACAGGATTTCTACAGGGGATCTCAGCTATTAGGGCAAGAGTTCTTTTAGGGGTTATAGTAAAACCCTTGTCTTGAAAGGGGGCAGATATTAAACGGGATACTGTAAACCTCCGACTATAAACCCTTATATTTCTTTCGTGAGCAATTTTTGATGGACTTATACAAGGGGGTGGGGCTTATATATAGGGGGGGCTTATATATTGGGGGCTTATATGTGGGGGCTTATACATGGGGGGCTTATACATGGGGGGGCTTATACATGGACTATCTTTTGTGTTAGTAATAAACAAGTCGGTGAATGTTTTTAAATATCGTTCTCTGCTATATTAAAAGACAATATCATTGTTGAATACATAGTGGGCTACTGGGCTTATATATGGTAGCCCATTTAGAATGAGACACCTTGATAATTTATTTGTCTGTTTTGCTTTCCACAAAGGCTGGCTTGCAACGGCTGGCAGGCGAACACTAAAAGCCTAGAAAGAGAACCAGATTTTTTGCATTAATTAAGGCATAATTATAGCATTAATTTGATATTGATAATCTATTAAGATCTTGAAATATAGATATGTTTAAACTTTGGTATGAATGTTCAAATAATAAGTAATATTTGTTACCTAATTTTTTTCTTGGCTTTATAATGTCAGTGGAGCAAAGGATGGAAAGGAAATTTAAAATTTTAAAATGCATTGTAAATGGACCAAATATATACTGTAGTTTAGTATAATTATTCTTATTTTCAATTAGCACTTTAAATGTTAATAGTCTGTTTGAAATATACATAAGGAATATTCTTATGTGTTGTACACAATTATGTTCAGAAAATGATATTGATGGTGTAGCATTGGAGGAAATGTTGAAAGAAGAACCCCAAAACTCAATAAAAGAGTTGATCCCTAAAATGGGTCCTCGACTAAGAACATTGAGAGCTGTTGAAAATAATGGGAAGCCAATTGCCCAACAGAAACCAGCGAGAGTAGCCTCACAAGACAGTGAACATGTTTCAGCATCATTCAAGGGGCAGCTGAAATTAAGGATGGATGATGGACAATGGAGCATGGAGAAGATGGATGAAATAGTATGTATAGTAAACTACTATGCTGCAGTATACCACTTCAATACACTCAGCTAGAAGTTATATGTTTTCTATATTTTATTTGGCAGTCTCAGGCTACTCTGTTTTTCTTTGATAAATACAATATTGATTATACAATATTTTGCATTATACTGTATATACTAAAACTGTCTGTACCAGTGTTGGTAGTACCAATGTGAAAATGCTGTGCTGAATGGTTATATTACTACCTAAGAAAATAAGCAGAAACTCAACGTTTCGAGCGAAGGCCCTTAGTGGCTACTAATTAACTCTTGACGAAGGGCCTTCGCTCGAAACGTCTAGTTTCTGCTTATTTTTTAAGGTAGTAATATAACCACTCAGCACAATATTTTGCATTGCCTGCCCAGTAATTATACTGTACTGTAGCTGCCATCTTTATGAAATGGTCTATGCAGCATATGCACTCTCATGCAATTCACTATATAGGAATTGAAAGAACTTGGCAATGCTGGTGATGCTAAAGGTAAACTAGAAGAAGCATCCAAGATATATGGATTAAAAGACAAGAGCAGGTTACTTACAAATTATGAAAAACTGTAAATGATGCTTCATTTCATCTTGTGCAAGGTGATCCATTAATAGCCACCAGGGACAAACTGTTCCAAATGGCCCGGACCAAAGTTAGGGAGGATGGATTTTGTTATAAGAAGGGTGCATCTCGTTCTAAATTAGCAGAGGTTGATGGGAGTGATATACCAACTAAGCGACCAAAAACCACATCAGATGAGCGCAGAAGTCGACTGGAGGAACTTGAAAAAGCACAAAACGAGATAGAAAAATCCATTAAAATAAAAGAGCAGAGGAGAAGCAAAGCAGAAAGTATAAAAGATTTTGCATTGTGTGATAAACTTTCAACAGAGATCCGAGGACTTCTCAGAGAAAAACACGTCCATGAGAATGAAAAAAAAGATTTTAAACAGGAAGGTATCCCAAGCAAACTGGTTTGCAAAGAAAAGGCCCGAAAGCAAGAACAAGCAGAAAGGGGAAAATCTCCAAAGTCAAGTTCAGCAACACTTGATTCTTTGTGGTCTAAACAAACGAATGTTTCCTGTACTTCTGCCACCACAATTATGGACAATACAATACATGAAGATCCAAACGATATTGAAATCACCACAGTTAATGATAAACCAGACCCAGAAACCAAAGGCCACGAGGAGTCAACAAGTAGATTGGGGAATCAGGATTTTTAGAAACGCCCTCCAATGAAAGATCAATAGGAGGGTTGCTTGAAATTTATGCTCTTGAAAATAAAAAACAACTGTCTAAATACGAGACAAACAATGATATTTCAATTTCCATTTTTAAGGGATTGACTTTAAAAGAATATTTGAAAGCAAGAAAAGCCTTTTGTCAGATGTATCACACTAAGAGGAAGTGTAAATGTTTGGGATTCATTAAAGTAGCCGAGTACATCTTAAAATTTGGCTATGTTAAATTAAAAACTGCGTTTATATGTGTCACACAACACAAACAACCCTGTAAATCATGTATGCATGTATTAGAAAACGAGGAAATCGAAGAAAATCTTCCAGAAAATGTTGGACCAACTGTAGATTACACACCAGCTCATGCAAAACGGCCATTATTGCAGATGCCTATCGCTGCTATAAGAATTGATGGCATTGCAACATTTCTGTGTGATGCCAAAGCTAACACAACAATGCTCAAGTCTCTCCTAAGAAAAAAATGCCAAAGCTGCAACAATCTCTCCAAAGATTGCTTCAAAGAACTAATTGCATTGTGCTCATCAGACAGGGAAAGGGACTGCCTTAAGTATGCTGTTGCAAAAGCTGATATTTGATGATATTTTTAAACAGCCTGATAAGCTAAAAGATCTACTTGAAAGATGTACTTTTAACTGGGTTGCCTTATCTGAAATAGTCCAAGAAGAATTTCCTGACATCGATGTGACAGATGTTCTAACAAATATTTTGTATAAGTTACCTTATCTTGAGTTGAGCAGCCAGCAGTTACATCTAATCGAACAGAGCCAACAGGTATTTAAGCAAATAGAAGAGATTAACGAAGAAAATGCAAAGATTGAGAATGGGTTAATAGTTTCCGATGATGACTGGAATGAAATGAAAGATCCTTTAAGTGAGCAGGGAAAACAGATCATCATTAAACGGATCAAATCAATCCGAAGAAAAAAGAGGAGAATTAAATAAAAAAATTGCTGAGCAAAATATACTAAAAAGAAGACAAAGTAAAAATGTGGAGAAGATTTTGAACAAATATCCGAATATTGGCAAAGATATAGAACAATTTGTTCAGCAAGCTGGTGTCGGCACAGATGCCTGGAGGACAGGAGTTCTTACCTTTGACGGGAACAGAAAGGTTAAAAAGAAAGTGACATTTCATAGTATCAAAAAACACCTGGAAGAAAAGTATAAAACTAACTTCAGCTATGGCAGCATTGTGCAACTCTGCGTTGCCAGGAATAAAAGAAGAATTAATGCGAAGAATTATAAAGGAGTTGCTAAAGTCACATGTCGGCGGTCAAGAAAGGGATTTGACCTCAAATTTAATCAGATAGCCATTGGTCTGCCGCATTGTACAGAGGGTTGGACTACATCCAATACAAGGAAGGTAGCCAAAAGATGATCCTAAATCGAGATGACCTTTCTGTGTTTAGACTAGATTCCACAACATGCAGCAACAAATGTCCCACCGTTTGCATCAAAGACAAGGTTTCTCTTGCTACCAAAACTGACTACCAACAGAAGTACCCATGTACACTGCAAACCACGTCTTATAACTTCACTGGAACGGAAGACGAAGGTGAACTTTGTGCAGGTGTTGTTAAGGGACCACTTTTGCATCAAAAAACCCTGCGCAGCATATGCAGATGATTTACAAATGCTTCAAGAGTATTATGAAATTAAGTTCTGTGAAAAAGAAACAAGTGTTCCCAAAGAAATCGAGTGCATACGGGTTGATAGCAGTAGCGACGAAGCCCCTTGCTTTGAAGAAGTTCAATTCTGGTGGACCAAGAGACACTTTGAGAGACCGACTCATGTCCAACTGGTGACGAGCAGGCAAAGTGGAGGGAGCAACTTAAATCGAGTCGAGCTTCAAAATGGTTGTGAAGTAAAAGCAAGGGCAAGTCTTTTTATACCTTCAACATTAAATGGGCTAAATTCTGATGGAAGTGGCAAAGTAGATGATTCAAAGCTGAAGAATAATCTCTCGGATGCAATAGGTGTATATATCTCAAGAGTTGATGGAGCACCTTGTGGGGACACAAACATTCGTCTGTATAGAGGAGCTAACAGCGAGGATAACCAACTTCTAAGTGGCTTCGTAAAGACTTTTTTGAATGGGTTGAAAAAGCAAAAGTGGGTGTTGGAAATGGAGCATCCACATGAGTACGACCATATAAAGCGCATATGGGACATTAGAAACTCACACATAAACAAATCTGTTCCCCAAAGGTACATTTTTCAGCTATTCTGTTATGAGAAAAATTGTCATCCTCTATGTCCTCATCCTCTATGTCAAGTTGGAAGACCAGAGAACAAAATCTTGTGGTATAATGGCAGACCTTCTATTGAATGTATCCCTCTGCCGGTACCAGATCCAAAACGACCGTTTGGAGCTGAAAAATGCTCATCATGTGATGGAGAATGTGCAGGACATTTCCTGCCTGCAGAAGAGGTTATTCAACTTATGCTACAACAAAAGAGACCATTTGGTGAAAAACGTCCCCCGTCGGATATAATCAAACTGGAATTTAAGCGTAAAGGAAATCAGCTATTAAAGGAAGATTCCTGTCGAGATTTGGCAAAACAAGTTTTACTTAGACCAGCAGAAGTAACTCTTTGGTTGGAACACTTGAAATCTGTCCAAAAACACCGTATCGAGGGCGCTAAAAAGGCAGCACAAACAAGGAAGCAGAAAATGCTCAGTAAGCCAAAACCAAAGCAGAAGAATGCAAAGGTTTGGTCCAGTATTGTATTATTTCCCGAAAATATTACACAGCTCTACAGTATAATAGTGTGAGGAAATTGCGGCATATGAATTTGCAACTGGTCATGCTATGCTAATAAACGTGTACTTACTAAAGGATTGCATGAGTAACTTAAATAATTAAAAATATGCATAACATGACCTGTTATTAGGGCAGGTTTTGCCATAATCAGAAATCGTGTATTAGTTGTATTTTTTTCGTAAGTTTCCTTGCCTACTGAAGATGAGCACTACTGTCAGTTGCTGAATTTTTATCATGAAGTTATAACAAAATGTACTGTTGTAAATTCTTTTGTGCAGTTAATACAGTGTATGCAGTACAGTATATCTATCCGCAGTATTAATAAGTAAAGTTTAGAAACCAACTTAATCTACCAATAAAAGTAGTTTTTAATTCTCAAATATTTTAGAAAAATACAAGCGAAAGGGATGAAAGCATATGTGGCAAATGTCAAGAAGAAAATCCGACCGATACTGTGAGCGATACAGTTTCCTGGGTTATGTGTGATGAATGCTGTGTGTGGTTTCATGTGAAATGTGTTGAAGTAATCAGTGCAGATGTCCAGGACAGCTGGTTTTGTAACACTTGTTTAAACAAGTCCTTTTGCCAGTTGTTTCCTCAGTGATCCTGTATTGAACGGAGAAATTGTGCAAGACACTGTTAATTGGATTCAATGTGATAGTTGCAGAAATTGGTTTCATACAATATGTGTTGGAGTTAAAGATAATGCATTACCAACATGGTTTTGCTCGATTTGCAAACATTGATATTTATGTATTTCGTTATAGTTTATGAAAAGCAACTTCTTTATGCTGTTCTGTGATATCCTGTAAACTAAACTACATGTTTTTGTGTTCTATGTTCATAAATGTATTCAGTAGGATGCCAGGCGTTGTTTCGCTGAAAACAGATGGGAAATTTAACTTTCACTGGATAATTTAAGTTATTGTGAAACCTACTATTTAAATTGTTATACACTTTAATACAATAAAAGGTGCACTTAATAAACGCATTAATGTAGACACTGTTTTTGGGTACCGGCCAATACGCTATTATATTACTATATTTACAACCTCTCCTAGGCGGACACCTCCCGTAAGCGGACGCGGACACCAAAACAACCTTCCCAAACAACATTATAACCTCTTATAAGCGGACAAACTTGATTTATTTTCTGTTAAATTAATAATTATGCCGCATAGTTGACTTAATACAGTATTAGAATAGAAACATATGTGTTTGATATATTGTGTTATTAGAATGAGCTGATGACAGAATTGATACGGAAACTATTAATTCAATATTCCGTATTTTTGTTATTGTAGCGTCACACCATTAGCAGTTACTGTTAATTTTTTCTTTATGAACCATTATAGTTTCTCATCCAACAAAGCATGATGTCCAGTCTTACGTATTTTGTTCCTCAACCAAGTCAAAGAAAATTGGTTGCCCCGGAACGTATAAACGCCTGGTGTCCGCTTTCGGGAGGTGTCCACTTTCGGGAGGTGTCCGCTTATGAGAGGTTGGTTAATATTTAACTGTTTACGTAATTGTTGAAACATGATTCTTTTAATAATGATGTTAATATGACTATATTATTGACAGCTATTATTGCAAATTTACTCTAAAAACCCCACCGTAAAACCTTTGTGTCCCTAGATTATATACAAACATTACCAATTTAATATCTATATTGCCGTTGTAAATATGAGACTATAGTTCAGCTAAGATGGCTTGAAAAACGGTTATGTGCGCTTGCTTTTGTCCCGCTAAACGTATGTCTGTAAGAATGTCATTAACATTTAAGACAGCTTGGCAAAGTTCTTCAAAGATTTTCTGCAAAGTTCTTCAAAGATTTTCTGATTTTGTGCTTGTCTCGTTCAACAGCTCTCTTCTTAGTCCTTCCCGCCAATCTAATATTGTATTAAGTCAACTAGGCGGCATAAGTATTAATTTAACAGAAAATAAAGTGTGTCCACTTACAAGAGGTTATAATGTTGTTTGGGAAGGTTGTTTTGGTGTCCGCTTCCGGGAGGTGTCTACCTAGGAGAGGTTGTAAATATAGTAATATAATAGCGTATTGGCCGGGACCCAAAAACAGTGTCCGCGTACAAGACCTAGGTGTCCGCTTCCGGGAGGTGTCCGTAAGTAGAGGTTCGACTGTATTATTAAAAGAATCATGTTTCAACAATTACGTAATCAGTTAAATATTAACCAACCTCTCATAAGCGGACACCTCCCGTAAGCGGACACCAGGTCATGGTCCCGAGGGTGTCCGCTTATGGGAGGTTCGACTGTATTTCGTTTGGTGAAACATAACTGTAAAAATTTTGAGAAAGTATTAATTAAAGTTGAATCTTTAGATGAAATTATAGATTGCAAGTCATCTTTATGATGAAAAAAGGTTGGTATTGGAAAATTTTGTAAGTTAGAGATAAAATCATTTCTATACTTTTCATAGTATTTGCAGGAAAGTGAAAAATGTTATTCGTCTTCGACTTTGTTCAAATGACAGTATTCGCATAAACGCTCTTCTTGTGGTATCTTCCTATTTCAATTTGTAATTTATGACAGCTAATACGAAATTGAGTAAAGGTTCTTATTTGTGTCGGGTTATTTATGATATCTAAGTATTCCTCTAATTGATATTCACATTTAAAGGTACTTAAAAGGATAGTTTGGACGAGTTTGTTAGTTTATGTTTCCAGAAGTTTATGTATTTGTCTTTGGCGTTCTGGATATATAAAGATATTTGCGGTGATGAAATATCATCTAGCGCATTTATCTCAGCTGACGAGTCATATAATTTTAGTATTTTCATCCACCCGATTAGCGCGTTTGACGCCGGCTGACAGCCGGAAATTTTGTCTCCGATTGGTCGGCTGCCAGCCGGGCTGTACTATAGTATACTGTTCGTTCAAAAAATGCGCGCATTTCGGAGACTGGTTCTAGAATGTTTCATAAGCAGAAAACCACCAAAATTACATTAAATTTTCCAAAAATCATCGAAATACATCTAAATTCATCTTCCCAATGCATATAGCTAACTATGCGACAGGTAAATAAACGAGAAAAAAAAACTATTTCGGCAAAAAGAAAAATTCAAATTCGTTTGCACGCATTCCGGGACCGAACTCACGCACACGCTGAGTTTTGTCCCTCTGCGCCACCACGTCTTACACGGAAAATATGTTAATTTATTGTATATATACAGGTTATTCTTAGCCAGCGCGATTAAAGATTGCGTAAATATGTACACCATCGTCCACGACCAAGGGTACAGTAGCAGCCGAGCCGTATCTACACTTTAATACAATACTTACAATACATCGCGGCATAGATCACGGCTTCCAGCCGGGGTTATTTAACTGTAATACAATACTACCATGCAATACGAGTGTCAGCCATGCCTGTCAGTAGTATACTGTAGTATACTACGATACTTCACGGCTACCAGCCGACAATACGGCTATCAGCCGGGCCTGTCTGTAGTATACTATAGTATACTACAATACATCACAGCTACCAGCCGGGGTTATTTAACTGTAATAAAATACTACAATGCAATACGAGTGTCAGCCGAGCCTGTCGGTAGTATACTGTAGTATACTACACTACATCGCGGCTACCAGCCGGCAATAGAGAGGTTAAGATACCCCGATTCCGGTTTACGGGTACGGGTGATATACACGTATCCGTACCCGTAAATCGGAGAATAACTTGTAACTTAAGAAATCCAAGATACGTCGGCATGAGAAAACCGATTAGAGAATGGCAACTTTCGCTGTTGAAGTTCGCCATAAATTGTTGAAAACTCTGACCAGTATATGTGCATTATTTATTTGGGTAAGATATTGAAAATTTGTACTGTTTAAACAGCCCAAAAATAGTAAACAGAAAACACCCGTACCCGTTTGTCGTTTACGTGTAGACCATGGTTTACCGCGGGGAAACGGGTAGAAATTACAGGTAAAATTGCTGACATCAGCAAAAATTGATAAACAAAATGGCGATACTCGTACCCGTAAACCGGAACCGGGGTATCTTAACCTCTCTAATACGGCTATCAACCGGGCCTGTCTGTAGTATACTACAGTATACTACAACTCATCACGGCTACCAGCCGGGGTTATTTAACTGTAATAAAATACTACAATGCAATACGAGTGTCAGCCGAACCTGTCGGTAGTATACTGTAGTATACTACAATACATTGCGGCTACCAGCTGGCAATACGGCTATCAGCCGGGCCTGTCTGTAATATACTATAGTATACTACAGACACGCCCGGCTGATAGCCGTATTGTCGGCTGGTACCCGCGATGTATTGTAGTATACTATAGTATACTACAGACAGGCCCGGCTGATAGCCGTATTGTCGGCTGGTAGCCGTGAAGTATCGTAGTATACTACAGTATACTACCGACAGGCATGGCTGACACTCGTATTGCATGGTAGTATTGTATTACAGTTAAATAACCCCGGCTGGAAGCCGTGATCTATGCCGCGATGTATTGTAAGTATTGTATTAAAGTATAGATACGGCTCAGCTGCTACTGTACCCTTGGCCGTGTAGGATGGTGTACGTATTTATGCAATCTTTAATCGCGCTGGCTAAGAATAACCTGTATATATACAATAAATTAACATATTTTCCGTGTAAGACGTGGTGGCGCAGAGGGACAAGACTCAGCGTGTGTGCTGAAGGTCGTGAGTTCGGTCCCGGAATGCGCGCAAACGAATTTGAATTTTTCTTTTTGCCGAAATTGTTTTTTTTTCTCGTTTATTTACCTGTCGCATAGTTAGCTATATGCATTGGGAAGATGAATTTAGATGCATTTCGATGATTTTCGGAAAATTTAATGTAATTTTGGTGGTTTTCTGCTTATGAAACATTCTAGAACCAGTCTCCAAAATGCGCGCATTTTTTGAACGAATAGTATACTATAGTACAGCCTGGCTGGCAGCCGAGCAATCAGAGACAAAATTTCCGGCTGTCAGTCGGCATCAAACGCGCTAATCGGGTGTTTCATCAGGTTAGTGTATAAAGATATATAAAGATCCTTGGAAATTAGAAAAGCTTGTTTTGCAATTGCAGAATTTGGTAGTGACTTTATATATGGGCAACATATTTTATTATTCGTTTATGAATAGGCCTACTAATGATAAGTGGGAATTTGCCTAATTCCCCTCTACATGCTATGTTGGTTGCTTTCTTGTGAACACCTAAATACATTTTGCAGAATCTTATGTGACCTTTCTCTGTTGGAGTTTTATCCCATTTATTCAAGTCAGTAGTAGTGAATGCTCCCCACACTTCTGAATTATGCAGAAGAATTGGGGATATAATGCTGTCAAAAATTTTGATTGCTAATTTTGGTTTTATATTATGGAAATTCACTTTTTTCCTTACAGCAAACATAGCATGTAATGCCTTTTCAGCTAGTTCCTTCATGGCTAAAGTAAATTTCCCTGAAGGTGTAAGTTTTAGTCCTAGATAGGTATATTCTTGGGTAAATTGTAGTGTTGTGTCTCCTATGTTGAATTTGGGTATTAGTTGCTTTTTATTTGACTTCTGCATGTAAGACCATTATCTTTGTTTTCTTTAAATTTATCTGCATCAACCATTGTTTGCACCAACTGTTTAATTGGTCCAGACAGTTTTGAAGACCTATCTTTGATCTTGAAAGTATAACAAGATCATCAGCGTACAAGAGAATTTTGTCTTGTTTGGTAATATGAAGGGATCGGAAGCTATATTATTGAACATTGATGGAAGGTCATTAAGATAAATATTAAATAGAAGAGGACTCAAGATACATCCTTGTCTTACTCCTTTAGTTGTGTTATCTGTGTTATCATCCATAGTTTTGAGTGTTTTCCAAAAAGAGTTGGGATTTTCACTGGCCGATTTTTCAAGTTCAGTTAGTTTTTGTCTGTGAAAATCCTCTTTCTTGATTTTCAAAGTATTTTTGTAGTCTTTTAAGGTAACGTGATACTGATTTCTTATATTGACGTCCAATGGGTTTCTGTGTTTTTGGTTGGCTAATTTTCTAACAGCATGTCTTTTAAACCTACATTCCTTGTCAAACCATTTTTTATTGGTTGTATTCCTAATTTTGCATCGTTTCGAAGTCTTTTATTTTTAAACACCTTTTGCTAGTTTCTTGTAATATATCTTGGAATTCTTCAAGACATTCAATAACTCCGTAATCGTTGTCAGAGAAATTGTTTGCCAGAAAATTCTCTAGTTTATTTTGAATGTCTGACGATCTAAGGCAATTAGCAAATGTCCCATTAGATGTATTGTCCCAGATATATTGGTGAGGGAGTACATTGGAGAAATTGGTGTTAGAAGTAGTGGATGTCCCGGTTGTAGTTTCTTTAATATCTATCCACGTAATAATTTGGCTATGGTCAGATAGTTTGGGGGTTTCACAATAAAATAATTATTGTTGTCAATTATATTTGCATCACATATTGCATAATCAATTGTGCTTATACCATTTTTATTATGGAAGGTTGGTTTACCAAGAGAGTCACCTTTCATTCTACCATTTAGGATTTGGTAATCACAGTTTTTACAAAATTCAATTAATCTTTTCCCATGGTTATTAATTGTGGTATCAAAGTTTTCTCTTGTTTTTTTATTAAATTTATCTTGGTTAAATTGATATACATGTTTGTTACCTTCAGTAGAAACAAAATCTTCAAGTTTGCTAGTTCTGGCATTAAAATCACCAATTAACATTACATCTCCTTTTGTAGAAAACATGATAGCTTCATTCTCCAGATTATATCATAGTAATTGGATTGTTCTGGTGGTATATATACACCACATAAATATAAATCATTTTCTGAGTTTAGTAATTCTTTAGATATCATACACCAAATTGAAAAGTGTGATTTTTTAACAACTGAGACATATTTTTGGAATTTATTGTTAAATACCAACGAGATACCTCCAGATGGCCGAGATTTATGTTTTGATTTTGGAGGTGCGATATTGGACGATATTGCCTTGAAACCAGGGATGTTGACAGAGACAGTGGTCTCAGTCAAAAATACAAAGTCATAAGACTTTATATAATTAACAAAATCTTCATTTTTTGTCTTATCACCAATGACCTTATTAGAAATGCCATTGATGTTCCATGCACTAACAGAAATACTTGGGCACATTTTACAATCAAATTGAAAGAATGAATAATTGACGTGACTCTGAGGAGCATCAAAGAGAAAATTCTTGTTTTCCTATATTTTATACTTGAATATATTAAATGAATATAATATTAAAACTCTAGTTTGTGTATATATATACATATACACATACCAGTATATAAAATTATCTTTTAATACACATACCCCTGGAGTGACTTGATTAGTTCAATAAGTTGAGGTGGAAGGCAATTGTTTTTCTTGATGTATTGTTGATTGTAGTTCCAGGGAGAGTTAGGAGGTGGGGGTAAATGTGATGAAGGTAAATTGGTGGGGGGTAAAACAGGAGGGGGTGGTGGTAAACTTGGGAGAGGAGGGAAACTTTTTGGGTCATAAAAGTTGGGGGGAGGCATTGTCTGGTGGTGGGATTGGAGGGTGGGATTATCGTTATTCTTGTTGCTGGGTTTGTGGGATTATTTAGGTGGTCTGATTGGATGTGGTGAGGGTAATTGTGGTGAAGGTAAATTGGTGGGGGGTAAAACAGGAGGAGGTAAATTTGCAAGAGGAGGGAAAGGGATGGTGGGGAGAGGCAGGATCTGATGGTAGGATTGGGAGGTGGGATTAGGTACATTATTTCTGTTACTAGGTCTTTGGACATTTCTATTCATAGGTTGTGGAAAGTTGAATGACTGGGGTAAACAAGATGATGGTAGATTTGTTGGAGGTAAATATGGTGAGGAGAACTGTTGTGAGGAAAAGTCGGATGGGGATGGAAAATTTGGTTGAGGGAATGTTGAATTATGGTAGCCAAAGGAAGATGGTGCTTGAGGTAGTTTTGGGGGTTGAATTTATTAAAAATTGGGGTGTTTTGCAAAAATCTTAACTCCAGACTGATTTAAATGTTTCTTGTCGTAGAGGTGGTGTCTCGAGGGGAAAAGGTTGTTGTGCCCAATGAAGAGAACACTGGGTTTTCTTGAGTAATTGGTTTCAAGTACTTTATTAATTTTTCCTACCTGAGCATGGTGTGTGTCCATTCTGGGTAAGAGCGATGATAGGATTACTTTGCTTTCCGGGTATTTTTCATTTATTAGATTGATTACTTCTGATGTTTTTTGAACAATGACATTATAATCATGACATTTTTCTAAGTCATTTGTACCACAGTGCAAAATAAATGTTTTTGGTGTATTAAAGGTAGCTTCGTTTATGATGTCTTTTGCTTTTTCGAGTATGGGACATCTTATGTAAGAGGTAGTTGAGCGTGGGCAAAGGCGATTGGTGTCTAGAAGATGCCGATTCGAATCACAAAGGATGATGGTTTCACTGTTGTATTCTTTGGGAAGGATTGTTTGTTGTGGATCTAGAAATGTACATGAGCGATCTTACGACCTGTTTTGCAAAGAAGTAATTGAAGAAAAAATATTGGGAAAACACAAGGTTTACTACATAACTACATTATGTGACAAATTTCTGTCTTATCTTTCAAAGGAACAGGCAAGTGAATTAATCTATCGCACATCCAAACTGAAAATTAAGTTGCAACGACACTACCCACAGTTAGTATTTTTCTCACCCAGTCGACAAAACAAAAGTGAGCTTGTTTACTGTGAATATATCGAAACTGGTGAGGTGCTAGAGAAAATGGAATTTGAAAGTGTAAATTGTGAGTCGGCATCAGATTTGGAACCTGACGACGAAGTCGAAGAAATGACTGGAGAGATGCCTCAAGAGGTTTTGCAAGGAAATGATGAACTTGCAAAGTTGTATGGGATAGCTTTACTATTGCAATCTTGCATACAAGAAACTGCAACGTTCCCAAGAATTTGGCCACCAACTTCGGTAGACATTTCCAATGATGCAGCGAAAGATATCACTCCAATTGTGCTATTTAATTTTATCGCTTGGGTCAAGAATAAATCAAACGAACCTACTCTCGATAGTTTTGTACGGTTGCAAAAGAGTGAAGAGAGAAAAGTACTTTCGGTTACACAAGATATGATTTATAGCACCCATAACGGACGGAAGCGTACGCCAAAATCTGTTGCACTCAGCATGGCTGTTTGACAAATATCTGGTTGTTCCAGCATCATAGAAGACGATGTCATTCCCAACGTGAATGTTCCAAAAAGTCAAGCAAAATCTCTTCCTGCGTCTCACTCCGAAATTTTGCCCTACGTCATTGGCAAAAAGAAGTCTACTAACCTGAAATCCATCTGCTGCTCGTCCGATCTAGAAGAAAAAGTATATGTTGCTGTGCAACAGTTTGCTAAAAATACGATTTTGCGTACTCTCTTATCAAAATGCATTATTGGACGGGTTCAACACATTGTTAGCTGAAGACAAAATCCCACGTGTTTCAAAGATTGGTTATTTGCCAGTCATTGATGCCTCACCAACAGAGTACTCTACCGTGCACACCGTTTTGAGTAAGAGTAAAGATATAGCATCACAGTTCGGGATGGATTACTTGGTGTTAGTATTTGACGAGGCAATCTACTCCAAAGCACAGAATATCAGATGGAAGAACCCAGGGTTTATGGAGAAATTTATAATTCGTATGGGGGATTTCCACGCAATGTCATTTTGTGGTGCAATTGGCAAGCTTTTCAGAGATGCAGGTCTTCAGGTAAATAATTTTTGTTATGATAGAACGAAAAAAGGATTAGACAATTTTTTTTAGTTTTCTTGCAAAAAATTGACAGTGTGCATTTCCCTATTACACCAGAAAGAGACTAGAAAAGCATACATCCAATGCTTCGAGGCGGTCTGTCAGCGTTTCAGACAATTCTGTATAGAGGATGTGTCACCAAATAGTACACTCCCAAATTAATCTATACTTGTTTGTTTAGGACATATTGATTGAATCGAGCATTGTTGGTACAGGATCTGTAAACAGAGTGATGAACGGCAAGTTTTACAACGGAAGCACCGAATGTCACAAAATAATGCATTAGGCATTGGAAAGAATTAGATTCCAGGTGTTCATGGATTCGCTGTCTCCAGAGAAATGCAAAGATATAGAAGATCAAATATCAATACTGAAAGATTCGTTTCCAGGTCATGACTTCGAGAATCTGCTTGAAAGATCAGCTTTTCATGATATCATGATGCAGTATGGCATGTTCATTGAAGCACAAAAGCAAACATGTCCAGCATTCTCACTCTAGAGTTCTTACATTGATAGTTCAGGTATGGAACTATCACAGGGACTCTGCATAACGTAGTAAATACATACACAGTTATAATTATCTAAACTAGAGCTTCAGTATACAAGGTATATTATCTATGCTACTTGAGTTGTTAAGTCAGACCTTTATTTTTTGCAAAGCTTTGATTATGAAGTTTATCCGTGCAACAAGAGAAAGTGATTGGCTACTTCATTTGTCAATGCTGAGATCGATGCTTCCATGGTTTTTTGCCGCTGATCAAGTTAACTACTCAAGATATACATCAGTCTACTGGCTTGAGATGAATGCTTTGGAAGAAACACATCCAAGTAAGAAATAATTATAAGTAAGTGTTAATCCTAGTTTCCATTCGGCCAAATACAACCATATATTATGTATTTTGTAGTCGGACTGAATTTTACAATTTGATCTAATAGGGTATTTTTATGTACTGTTAATCCCATATCTGGTGTCCAAGTACTAAACAAAACAAAAAAATACATTCATTATTCGCTCTGTTGAACGTCGGAAGTTTGAAGTAAGACACCAAGATGGCTGCTGTGACGTCAAATGAAAACACCCTATATTGTGTGTTGTGCATTTATTCTTGATTAGGTGCAGCTGAAAACCTGAAACGACATTGGACAGTTAAGAGACAACAGTGGTATGGTTTCTCTTCCATTGCTTGTCACCAAGCCATAGAGCAGACAGCAAACAGAGATTCCAAAACAAAAGGAGGATTGATTGGCTTACCCTTAACAAAGGAGCTGTTAATAGGTGGATACTTTCCCAGTCAGAATGGTCCGTGATCACACGGCAGTGTCAAATAATGGCTGGTGCTGTTGATAATGAAAGGTATAAAGCATTTAAATTAGAAAAAACTAAATGTTTTTAAAACTGCATTTCAGTGCAATCAGATGTTCAGAATTTTTTTGTCTGGTAAATGCTCTTCATTAATTGTTTTTGAATTATTTTGTTCCTTAATTTAACGATGCTTTTTAATGGTTCTCGTAGGCAACGTAAGAACTTAGATGAAACTCACAAACAAAATTATGAAAAAGAAGTCAAAAGCGTCATCAGCACGATTGAAAGCATGGTGAACCCGTTTGAGAAGGAACAGACAAACCTCATTCATCTCGCGAGCGGTGTCATAGTGCCATGTGCCGTTCAACATGATCTACTTTGTGCAAAGTCTCTTGCAGAAAAACGCTTCATGCAATTTGTTGGAGAAAACCTCCTTAGTGAACACCAGATCTATTTGATACAATAAAGAAGCTATTCGCTCGGTCCGTATCCTTTGAGTCTTGCCACTGTAGATGGTAACCCAACAAAAACTGTAGAGGCAAATTTGATGCACATGCTGGAAGAAATGTCATCGGTATGCACAAATCATTTTCTTCCCTGCAACAGCACTATTACAATAGTTACTACAAAGTCTGACAAGAATTCCCAAGACTTTTTTGGTGAACTAGCTGCTCATGTTTTATCACGGTTGTTGTCTCTTGCGGGGTTTCACAAAGCTTCACGGATAGACTTTGTTGCAGACCGTTACCCAGATCATAGCATTAAGGCTAATGAGAGAAGTAGAAGAGCTGCCCAAGGAAGCACTCTGGTTAATATATATGGAAAGAGTCAGCCAACACCTACGCAATGGAAGAAGTATCTCAACAGTGGTAAAAACAAAGAAGCTATCATCTCTTTTCTGATCAACTGTTGGAAAAACTTAAAGTCAGATGATTTGACGGGATTCATTTTGTACGCTACACAGGGAGATAAGTGCTTCAAAATTTCTCCCACAAGTCAATCTACAATTGTTGAGACAATAGAAGTCGTAGAGTTACAGTGTGATCACGAAGGAGCAGATACCTGTTTGCTGCTTCATGCAAAACATGCATGCGACAATGATTTTTCTGTTGTGGCTATCAAAAGTCCAGATACTGGTGTGTTTCTTCTTATGGTCATGATGAAACAGAATTTCAGTGCCGATCTACACTTCATCACCGGAAATCAGAATCAATCAAAGATCATTTCAGTGAACGAAGTGTGCGACAAAATAGGCAGTGAGACATGTAACTTGATTGTTGGGTTCCATGTGTTAACAGGTTGCGACTCTGTCAGTTCCTTCTATGGTAAAGGGAAAAGAAAAGCCTGGAAAGTTTTGTCTGAAAATCCAAAAGGCAAATATGCATTTAGAATACTTGGAAATGAAGTTGACCCTACCGAGGATTTGTATGAAATATTGGTGGAATTTGTCTGCGCTTTGTATGGCCATAAAGATATGACGTGTGTAAACGAAGTGCGGTACTCTATGTTTTGGCTGGGGAGCTTTTCTGATGAATGTCTGCCACCAACCTAAAGAAGCACATCCAATGAGCCAATTATCAAGCGTTTATCTGGAAACGATGTTTACTTACTTTGATTGTGGCACCAAGTCCAGTGGAAAGAGGTTGGGAATTGAAAGATGAAAAATTAACAATTCATTGGATGACCAGCAATGTGGCCCCAGATCAACTATTGGAGTTTGTAAATTGTGGATGTAAGAAAGGGTGCAGTACACAAAGGTGTTCTTGTTCAAAAGCAGGACTACAGTGCACAGAACTGTGTAAATGCCAGAGCTGCGGAAATACAGTACCTGATAATAATTCAGACGACGAAGAATACTTGTACGACGATTTCACTGAATACTTAGCATCGGACGTGGAAAGTGAGGACGTTTAATTTTTTCTATTGAAAATTAGATATATAATAGGATGTCCCGAACCTTGTGCGAAGATAAGTAAAGGATTCAGGATTTTCGTGTTAGCTTACCTTTTCGTGTTACCTTACCTTTTCGTGTTACCATCTGTTGTCGAGCTCTTGTATAAACAGTATGAAAAATTCCCATATATACGCTCTATCCTGCCTACGCGCGCCATTCCGCCTAATCGCTGTCTAAGTGGGATGAAAACATCCCATCCCGCCCAGGCGGGATCATACAACTAGGCCCTTAGAAGGCTAGAAATTGTATTACCACCGTCATAAATTTAATGAATGTGCGACTGCGATCGAATGCATCAGTTGACTAGTTCTGTTATATCTTCTTCTGAGACTGGTTTAGCGGCATTTTTTATATAAACTGACAAGCAATTAATGAAAATTTTCCATTTTTCAATAGAAAAATACCGCAGCAACATATTTTCTGTTTATTTTTGAAAATTTTAAGTTTTACTTGCTCTTTAATGCGGATTTTATATCGCTTAATAACGAATTAAGGAAGTCAGCTAGCCTGCATCCAGCCAGAATTTTCCCTAATTTCGGGCTGAACCGAGTTGAAAGAGACTGGAGAGAGTAAATTTCACTAAATACCATCACTCAGATTATTCAAAATGGCGGCCAAAATATCAAGCTTCGATTTCGAAGACTTTGGATAAAGATTTCTCGAGAATGGGCAGGTATTTTTCTTGGGAAATTTTTTTGTACATATAAATAGTAGTAAGGATTCTTATTATACAAAAATGTTCTATTTCTCAGAGGGGGGTCACGAAATTATACAATTTGACCACATAGCCCACAGCCTATTTGAGATATTTTATGACATTTTGTTACCTTTAGAACTCTGTATATCTCCTTCTAAAGTGCAGGAAATGGCATTTCAGAATTCAGAGACTCTAGTTTAAAATTTTCCCAGAGAGGGCATGCCCCTGGATCCCCCAGAATGTCACCTGCCATCACCCCCTTCGGCGGGCACTACATCACTACTTCGGCAGGCACTACAACACTTACATCATCTCACTTTTACATTAGCTCACTTATTTGTACAGAAATAAAGTCGCATAATTGTATTGCCAAGTACGCATTGCCACGGACGTTTTATTGTTTTTCACTGCATTTTGTTTATATGATAAACAGAAAAATACATGGATGCTTGGAAATACCAGATTTATTTCTCATGTTGAACATGATATCTCACTTGTTTGCTGCGCTCGTTCGTGAGATATGTTCAACACTCGAAATAAATCTGGTATTTCCGCGCTCCATGTATTATTCTCTATTTAATTTTATAAAGGAAATTTCACAATTTTTTGAAGAAAATTTCGGTCAAAATATACCCTGGGAGCAAGAGGGTATTGTTTTTGCCTTTGTTGAATAACCCTCTGGTGAAATTGGCAGGGTTTTTTGGGTTCATTCCACACATAACTTTTAAAATTGGAAGGAAAGAGTTGTTTGGTTGCTGAACTAGGTTCAATAGACTACGTGTTTTGATTGGATATTGTAAACATCATAGCCTGTTTGCAGGCGCTTGAAATGTCTACAATCTATATGATAATATTATTATATTAAAATAAACAAACCAGACTTGATTTATACTTGAAAGAAGCTGTTCAGGGCTGCATTAATAGATAGATTTCCTGAATTAAAAGTTTAACATCAATACCGCGCCTTGTCCAATTTGATTCACTGTAGAGATGTATTTTGCATCCTGCCTACCTATCAGTTGTAATATTTTTTGACACTATCGTCTGTTATTTGTATCAATAAAAATGTTTTAAACTTTGCAAATTTGCGTTGTTATGCGTTGCTAAGGTGTGTGGCTTTGCGGGTGCATGCATATATTAAAGTACAACATATTTGTACACTAATCAGGCGGGTGGGTTAGACAAATCATGCGGGCAGAAGGAGCGGGCTTTGCAGGTAAATGTTTGCACAATATTTCAGTTTTAAAATACATTTATTTCTTCAAAACATTTTACAAAATCTAGTACGGTCTACTTCTAAGAGCGTAAAGTTTAGGTGTTTTTGTTATTTTTAAAGAGTTGTCATACTCTTGTCTATCTTCTGGTGATAATCTTGCAACATCTTCGCGCTTCATTGGAAGATATTTCGGACCTTCTCTTTGTTCAGGGGTCATCATTGCCAAATCTTGGGGCCTCCAATCTGTAGAGTCTACCCAATTGTGAAAAAAATTGGTCGTTCACCTTCGGTTGGTGGTGACGTAAGGAAATTAGGTTTAGGAGTCGCAGGGACTGGTGATGGTATCTCAATAGATTCATTGGGAGGTGGTATCTCTGCAGGCACTAGTGGAGTTGTCTGAACAGGAGCTTGAGCCGGAACATCCATCTTATTTTTGAATGTCAAAAACTGATTTAGTTGATCAGAGTATAATTTGCTTTTTCCCACTGCACTAAGCTGTGGTGCTTCCATGATTTCTTTCATTTGCTGCTCGGCGTCATACATGGCCTTTACAAGTGGTGATTGACAATACGACTGTTTGTGTAAAAATTTTGCAATCTTGCCGGGAAGTATGTTGGTCTTGAGTCGTTGTTGATCGTCTGTTGTTGGCTTTAAATCCAACATCAAATACCCATAAGGCCGGCTCGTAGCATCTACAGTACTTTCCCAGGATTTATTTGCCTTGCAAGCATAGAAATTTGTTGTTTATCTCTTGGTGACTTGAACAACACGATATAGTGACCATTAAGGTTGATATTTCTCATTTCTTTGCCCTGATGAAATATATTTTGGACAATATAGATGATAGACAAATTTCGATGGTGACTTCCTTTCGTAAAAAGATCAGAAATACGTTTATCTCGTCCAATATGATCAAATTCCGTTGCAATATGTCCAAGTAATCTGCGTTGTCGATATCGTAGGGGATGCCTTCATTTAACTCGATTCCAGGCATTATCCTCATCATATAGGATGGTTGCCATTGACCATAACACCAAATGATACGTTGAGGAGTAGGACTTATAGTCATTTGAGCATTCTCCAAGAGAGATTTCACCCATATGGTTTTGCTGCTTTGTGTATATCCTGCAACAATGCACGTAAAGGGATGCCGCATGACTGTAACTCCATTCACCGTAAGAGTTTTCTGCCCAAGATTATGAGTTCCATATGCATGGACAACCTTCTTGTGGCGAAGGAGATTACCTGCATTTGCAAACGTTTTACCGCAGGTGTCGCATTCATAAGACATGTTTACTTCTGAAGAGCGAGTGTAATGATTTAAAGCAAGGGTGAAGAGGTATATTTATCCTGTTGGTTATTGTCACGACTATGAAGACTGTGGTGATGATTATTAAAACTATTGCCATGACTATTAAGACTAGTAGAAATACATGCATGCAATAACCCCTCGCCTGTTTTCAAAAGATGTATACTCAGTGCCGTTATTAGCACTTCGTCTCAGGGTGTGTGTGAGGTTAGATAGAGGGGGGGGGGGTTACCAAAATGTTTCCAGATGTACAAAAAATTTTCAGGACATATTAATAATAATTTTTCCGAAAATACAGTTGTTTTCCAAATTCACTTTCTCATGTCCTGAGAATTACCTGAATTCCCCTGAAAATCTTCTGCAAATCTACTTAAATTTACCTAAAAGTGCACTGGAAATCTACCTGAAATTCCTCATGAGCAATTATCAGGGGTGTTGCACCCCCCCACCCCCCCCCACCCCCACCAGTGAGTTTCACGCATTCACGCAAACACTCTCTGATTTATTGTTCGTGTATTTCATCTCCCAAAATTTTGTGCATCATACTATAGAGCATTTTGCTGTTGTCATGCTCTAGCGTGGTTCAAATTTATGAATTTTTATTATATAAATAGGCCTTTCCTGATTGCGCTGAGCACTTTTTGAGCACTTTTTTTAGTTTGGAGCACTATTTTGCATGTTGAGCAACCTTGAGCACTTCTTCGCACTTTGGGCAACATTTGAGCAATATTTCACATTTCGAGCGAATTTCGAGCAACAAAAAGTCAGCGATCGCCGATTATAGAATTCAATTCGTACCTCGATTAACTAAACATAAAATTCGGTGTAAGGTTTAAAAATTGACGGGTATTATACTATTATTCTATATATAATTTAGGTAAAACTCCAAAAGAAAAGCCGTACAGCTGCATATGACATAACGGTTAAAAAATTAGAACGCTGACTTTTCATGTTCTCTTTTTTTTTGTCGTAAACAACTCCATATACGGAAGTTTGTTCCATATATGGAGAAAGACGTGGAAACATTTTAAAAAATGCTGAATTTTTTTGCCAAAATTTTTTTGCCAGAATTTTATTTGGCGGTTTTCGAGGGTTGAAATGGAAGCAGAAAACGATAGCAATGAAGACGAAGAAGTGATTGATCCAATTACAATAGCAGTAAATGCTGGAGCTTCCCTAAGTGCTCCAGAAAGTGCTTTGATAGCACGAAAGCGAAAAGTTCCGATCAACAAAGGGAAGAACAATCAAAGAGGAAGCGCCAAAACCACCAATGTGAGTACATGGGATCGTCTGAAAGAGTTCCCAAAGCAACACTTTGCCGTGGTAAACGGAAAGCTTAGATGCAATGCTTGCAGTGAAGTTCTCGCTGATAAGAAAAGTTCTATTGAAAGACACACGAAATCAAAGAAACATGAGAAGGGCCTGGCTGATATTGAAAGAAATAAATCAGAACAGCAGTCCATCAAAGAATGCCTGCAGAAGAGGGCTAAACGGGAAAATGCAAGTGGATCAACGTTGCCTTCAGATATACAACTGTATCGGTATGAGCTTGTCGAGTCTGCTCTGTCGGGAGGAGTGGCTCTATCGAAAGTGGATGCTATGCATCCCTTTCTCGAGAAATATGGTCACAGGCTAACCAGTAGTGCCCACCTTAGTGAGCTTATACCTGCTGTACTAGAGAAAGAAAAGGAGACTCTAAAAGAGGAGTTAAAGGTTGCAACGGAGGCTTCGGTCATTTTTGACGGGACTGCCAGGTTGGGTGAGGCGTTGGCGATCGTAGTGCGCTACATACAGGAAGATTTTAAGCCGACTCAGAGACTTGTACGTTTAGAGGTGCTCGCAAAGTCACTTAAGGGAGAGGAGTTGGCTCAAAGGCTGATGTCATGTTTGGCTGTGGACTATAACTTTGGTCCAGGGGTAATCATTGGAGCGATGCGAGATGGTGCAGCAGTGAATGGAGCTGCCTTGAGACAACTGAAGTTCTTTTATGCAGACCTTTTTGACGTTGTATGCTTTTCTCACACTTTAGACAATGTTGGCTCTCATTTTGAATTCCAAGTCTTGGATTCGTTTACCCGCTTTTGGATAGGTTTCTTTTCCCACAGTTATAATGCCAGGCTTGTTTGGAGAGAGAAAACTGGGCAGTCAATTCGTACCTTCAGTGACACACGGTGGTGGAGCAAATGGGAGGTGCTTAAGCAAGTGTTGGACTTGTTTGCGGATGTCGAGCCTTTCCTTCGCGAGAACGAGGAAATTTGTCCAGCAAATCGTCGGCATCTCCTGGAAATATTTGATAATCCCCAAAGCTGTCAAAACCTATGCTTGGAGTTGGCTGCTCTTATCGATGCCGGAGTGCATTTTGTAAATGCAACCTATTACCTAGAAGGGGACGGACCTTTAATTTTTTCTTGCTACGAGCGTCTTTCAGCTGTTGCACAGGCTGTTGCAGTCGATCACTACCCTAATACCGGTGCGGTTGCTCGTGAAATTGCAAATGGCAACGTTGCCATCTACAATCAGCTAATGGCACAAGCAAAGGCTTGTATTCGGCCCGGACTGAACTTTTACCAGCGCAAATTCAGCGTACAGTTCCGTGACACAGTAAGAGCTTTTAAAGCAGCACGATTCTGTTGCCCTGTACAGGTGCAAGCCCTACGTCCGACATCAGCATCACTGGAAGAGCTAAGGAATTTCCCTTTCGTCAACAATGACGCCACAATAGCGAATCTAGCGCAAGAGCTTCCTCTGTATATCGCTGCAGCTGATGGGGTCACCGTCGCATGCGAGGAGGACAAAGTCACTTGGTGGGCTGCTCACAGAGATACCCTTCCACACTGGTGTGCACTTGTCAAGAAACTACTGCTGATTCAACCAAGTTCTGCTGCGGCTGAAAGGGTTTTCAGTCTCCTTTCAAATGCATTTACGTCACAGCAAGAATCTGCTCTGCAAGATTACTTGGAAGCTTCTGTCATGCTACGATACAATAAGGCAAAAAGAGTCTAACACTGTTGTACGAAAACTCTTAATCAGTAGACAGACTCACAGAAATAAGACTAAGAATATTCAAATATTATGCACGTGATAAAGCATTTTTACGTTCGTCGTTCCATGTGAAGTAACTTGAAAAATATTATTGTTCTATATTCTATCAACCTTTCGTAATAAGTAACACACTAACAACCTGTCGAATAATACTACGCAAAATAGAATAATAGATTGTAAGGTTAATTACTTCAGTAAAAATTGACACATTTACGAAAATCTTAGAGGTAACTGTTCAAAATTTTAGCACTTTTTGAGCACTATTTTGAGATGTTGAGCACTTTTTAGCCATTTTTGCCAGCACTGTTTTAGGATTTTACCAGCGCAATCGGGAAAGGCCTATATATAAAGTATAGTGTTTTATGTACTATTTAAAACACGAGTAAGAGTGTTTTATCAGATATACAGTGTGTATATACAAAAGATAATGCAAATTTAATTAATCAACAAACTGTTATGTAGCAGAATTTACATAAATTCGTGTTCATTTAAAGAGATTTAAGCTCCTATGCCTTCAACATGTTGAACGAGAAGAAATTCACGTTAAATTTGCATTTAAGTTTTCAGTGATGATTAGCATTTCAAAGCCTTGTGGGACTAACTTTGAAAGAAAAAATGTCCAATTCCCATTGGCGGAAAATTGTGATTTTTATGGACTTTTTTTGTCAAAGCAATACTCCTTCATTTTCCAACTAAATGACGCTTACAGCATGTCATTTTAACGGTAAATAAATGAACTTAACAATGGTGTAAAAACCAACCGAATTTGTCAAATATATTCTGCGTTATTACACGCCAAATTTGGATTCGAATTATTTTGATACACACTGTATAACGCGAGGCGCAGCCGAGCATTATATATCTGATAAAACACGACAATGAGTGTTTTGAATAGCTTAAAATACGACTACAAAAGAACACTAATTAGGATGAACCATAGTATAATCATGCTAATTAAGATGATCAATTATATAATGCCTCATGTGTTTTATCAGATATAAAAAGTCACTCCACGTGACATATTATGGCTGACATGATTTGCCACAAGGTTTATGAATTATTAATGAGTATTTTAAAGAGATTTCGAGCACTGATAAAAATGATAATCTCACATGTGAAATTATTCATGATAATTATCTCACATGTGAAAATTATCGCCTTTTCAATTATCGCTTTTCTGTAAAAATTATCACTTTTCAAAGACTGTCCTTTATATAATAAACAGAAAAATACATGGGTGGTTGGAAATACCAGATTTATTTTTCGTGTTGAACATGACATCTCACTCGTTCGATGTGCTCACTTGTTCGCTCCGCACTCATGTTCAACACTCGCAATAAATCTGCTATTTCGTGCACCCATGTATTATTCTCTATTTAAACTACAACTTGACTGGTTTAAATTATTATCAAGTTATCAGTGATAGTAAAAGTTGCAGATAGAAGTGTTTTGTTTTGTTTTATATTATTATCAAGTTATCAGTGATCGCAAAACCTCCAAATCCTTAATTTCAAATGTTAGAATGTTAGGGTTTGTAATCCAAGTGAGAATTATATACATTTTAAGACATAACCAGGAACGACTGCGAAAAATGCAGCACAAGGTCCTCTGGTAGGAATTGAACCTACGGCCCTGCGATTCCGGTGCAGCACTCTAACCAACTGAGCTACAGATGCCAGCTGTTGAGCTTTAACCGTAAGTTCATGTATATTTAGGTAATCGGGTGTGCGGGTTGTGATAAGGTGGACTTCAATAATTTGGATTCTTGCACTTCACTTGGTGGCCTTAATATTAGAATGTTGGGGTTTGTAATCCAAGTGAGAATATATACATTTTAAGACCTAACCAGGAACGACTGCGAAAAATGCAGCACAAGGTCCTCTGGTAGGAATTGAACCTACGGCCCTGCGATTCCGGTGCAGTGCTCTAACCAACTGAGCTACAGAGGCCAGCTGTTGAGCTTGAACCGTAAGTTCATGTATATTTAGGTTATCGGGTGTGCGGGTTGTGATAAGGTGGACTTCAATAATTTGGATTCTTGCACTTCACTTGGTGGAATTAATATTAGGATGTTAGGGTTTGTAATCCAAGTGAGAATATATACATTTGTATATTCTCACTTGGATTACAAACTATTCTCATTAGGATTACAAAATATATACACAAAATATATACATGTACTATACATTTGTATATTCTCACTTGGATTACAAAATATTCTCACTTGGATTACAAAATATATACATGTATATATTCTCACTTGGATTACAAACCCTAACATTTTAATATTAATTCCACCAAGTGAAGTGCAAGAATCGAAATTATTAATTTCAAATACCCCGCCGGGGCTAAGGTTCGAGTGGAAATACCCAACCCCCGGGATGTGCTTTACAGGAAAATGGCTGGGCGAGGGGGATGGGCACACTTGGATTTGGCTGATGCATTAAAAGTCATGGAAAAAGAAAAAAATTTTCATATTGCTACTATAAAATGGCTTATTGTGCTTATTCCTGTGCTTATTCCAGACTGCTTGTCAAATATTTACTTGCTAGAAGTAGAAATTTACTCTGAACACTGGATGAAGAAGACATTAAATAAGTACTGGTCAATAAACAGAAATGTATTTTATTTCATAGTATTACAATTTTATTTTTATACTATAAAAATAAAATAGAAACATGCAGCATAGAATATGCAAATTCGAGGCAAAATTATTGTTGAATCAGTTTATTTATAGGATTTTATAACAAATAGCAACTATAAAAGTTTGTACCTTAATTTGTCTTCACATCGCTTTATTCTGTTAGCCAATGCTTTTAAATTTACATATTTTAGAATCAGTTCCTTTCCTGGTAACTGCATTTCTAAATGAAATCATCGTGAGTAGTGAGTGCTGAGCAGGCCGTTTTATAAACAAATTTTAGGAATTGATAACAACTTTCAAAAATATATCGTTGCACATTCGGTCACAGTCGGAAAAATGTTTGTACCGTCGCTTGCAACTAACGATGAACAGTCTCTCATAAAAACATTCGCGTGATTAGAATCTTCAATGTTTGTCAAGAACAACAACACTTAATTGTTGTTTCCCACGTGTACAATAATAAGTAACAAAACTTTGTGTGGTCTGAACGTGTTGGGCTAGAGACCTACTGGAAACTTTTACAGGCTTTTTAATGACAATAGAGAATATTTTATATGCAACCGACGGTATTTGACAGCATAAAATTGCCTGTGGCTGTGATAACTGATATAAATAAAATACAGTCTGGTTATACTGACTTGAGTGTGTCATGACAAACTCTTTATTGGAAAATTGTGAAGAAATAGTCGAATATAGAGGGTCGAATATCATACTTCAACTTGTATAGCTACAGTATCATTGGTACATAGCGTTGTGAAGACAAGCCTTTGCTTACCTTTCGCTTCAGCAGTCTTTTTTTTCCATGCTTCTCTATGCTTTCCCAGGCGAGCTTCTCTTTCCTCAGCAGTCTCCTCGAGCAAACGTTGTCGTCTTTGCTCCCTCCTTTTCGCCAGACGTTCGGCTTTCTTGTCGTTTCCTTGCCGCTCTTCTTCTTTTCAATTGGTATTTGATACCGTAATTGTTTTATTAAACTTTTTATAGAACAAATTGCTTTGAAAGCTGTCAAAGTTTTTTGTAAACGTACAAAATACTGTAGTGTATAAAAAAGCAAATTATTTTCATGAAGTATCTGTCAGTTGAAGTCGTCATTTTTCATACAGTTTCAGTTGTCATTTTTCAACAAATTTTAAATTTGACCAATCAGTGTTCACTATCCATGACAGTCCGCCATATTTTTGAGATCAGTGAGGATGACCACCCACTCAAGGTTTGTTGGTCACGCCCGCGATATTTGATGAACTTTAGACTTGGCTAATGCTTTCGTTTCCCCGGGTGTAAATAGCCGGGGGGAATTAGTACCCTCGCACAGCGCTTTGCGCCGCCGGCTCGGGGATAAGCATGACCAGTAAGACTATAGTAAAGACTATGAAGACTATAGTAAAGACTATGAAAACTATAGTCATGACTGCAAAGACTATAGTAAAGACTATGAAGACTATAGTCATGATTACGAAGACTATAGTAAAGACTATGAAGACTATAGTCTTTAGTATAGTCTTTGCAGTCATGACTATAGTCTTCATAGTCTTTACTATAGTCTTACGGGTCATGCTTATAGTCTTCATAGTCTTTGCTATATTCTTAATAATCATCACCACCGTCTTCATAGTCGTGACAATAACCAACTGGATAAATATACCTCTTTACCCTTGCTTTAAATAATTTTACACTCACTCTTGAGAAGTAAACATGTCTTATGAATGCGACATCTGTGGTAAAACGTTTGCAAATGCGAGTAATCTCCTTCGCCACAAGAAGGTTGTCCATGCATATGGAACTCATAATCTTGGGCAGCAAACTCTTACGGTGAATGGAGATACGACTATGCATTACGTGCATCGTTGCAGGAGGTACACAAAGCGGCAAAACCGTATGGGTGAAATCTCTCTTGGAGAATGCTCAAACGACTATAAGTCCTACTCCTCAACATATCATTTGGTGTTATGGTCAATGGCAACCGTCCTATATCATGAGAATAATATATCAACCGTCCTATATCATTCGAGTTTAATGAAGGCATCCCCGACGATATCAACAACGCACATTACTTGGACGTATCACAATGGAATTTGATCGTATTGGACGACCTTATGGCTCAATCTGGCAAAGATAAACGTATTTCTGATCTTTTTACGAAAGGAAGTCACCATCCAAAATATATTTCATCAGGGCAAAGAAATGAGAAATATCAGCCTTAATGGTCACTATATCGTGTTGTTCAAGTCACCAAGAGATAAACAACAAATTTTCTATGCTTGCAAGGCAAAATAAATCCTGGGAAAGTACAAGAATTTATGAAGAGTTATGAAGATGCTACGAGCCGGCCTCACGGATATTTGATGTCGGATTTAAAGCCAACAACAGACAATCAACAACGACTCAAGACCAACGTACATCCCGGCGAGATTGTAAAGTTTTTACACAAACAGTCATATCGTCAACCACCACTTGTAAACGCCATGTATGATGCCGAGCAGCGAATGAAAGAAATCATGGAAGCGCCACAGCTTAGCACAGTGGAAAAAAGCAAATTATACTCTGATCAACTAAATCGGTTTTTGATATTCAAAAATAAGATGGATGTTCTGGCTCAAGCTCCTGTTCAGACAACTCCACTAGTGCCTGCAGAGATACCACCTCCCAATGAATCTATTGAGATACCATCACCAGTCCCTGCGACTCCTAAACCTAATTTCCTTACGTCACCACCAACCGAAGGTGAACGACCAATTTTTTTCACAATTGGGTAGACTCTACAGATTGGAGGCCCCAAGATTTGGCAATGATGACCCCTGAACAAAGAGAAGGTCCGAAATATCTTCCAATGAAGCACGAAGATGTTGCAAGATTATCACCAGAAGATAGATAAGAGTATGACAACTCTTTAAAAATAACAAAAACACCTAAACTTTACGCTCTTAGAAGTAGACCGTACTAAATTTTGTAAAATGTTTTGAAGAAATAAATGTATTTTAAAACTGAAATATTGTGCAAACATTTACCTGCAAAGCCCGCTCTTTCTGCCCGCATGATTTGTCTAACCCACCCGCCTGATTAGTGTACAAATATGTTGTACTTTAATATATGCATGCACCCGCAAAGCCACACACCTTAGCAACGCATAACAACGCAAATTTGCAAAGTTTAAAACATTTTTATTGATACAAATAACAGACGATAGTGTCAAAAAAATATTACAACTGTTCTAATTCTAGCTTCTATTCTTGATAAGCTTTCAATTCTTGATCATCTTAACAGTATATATGTAAATAATGTTGAACAACATGCACATATTGACCATAGCAATGACGTTTGTTTAGTTTAAAATATGTCTCAAGTTTTGTGACGAATAGATTCCTCCCTATGGTACATACGAAAAATTCTTCAATATACCTCATCCTCGTCCCCAGGCCCAAGCTCGGGCGGCCCTCACAGTGGCCTTGGGTCAGGCTGTTGATCTGCCTCGGAATTCCGACGCAGAGGCTTGGTCGCACAGGATATGCCTTTCTCCCTAAAAACATGGCGACCGCAATGAATGCAAGGAAGGCTTACTACAAGAAGCAATATATTTTGCACTTGTAAAAACAAATAATACTCAAATTAAGTTAAAAGAAGAGCAGAAACAAGCTGTTCGTCAAATAGTAAATGGAAGGGATGTTAAATCGTTGATATACCAACTTTTACCTTCCATGTTCAACTACATTAATTCGAGAAAAAGAAATATTTCTGCCGTGTGAACAGAAACAATTGTAATCGTGATTTCTCCGTTAAACGCACTGATGGACGACCAAATAGACAAGCTAAAAACTAACATGGGTGTTAAGGCAGTTGTTTTACGCCATGATGATCATGATCAAGAAATGAAAGGTGTGTACAAAATACTTCATTTTGTTATTTTTCTATATAATACATATGTATAGACCCCTTGCCTTTTCTGGCAGGAAAATCTTTATGAAGCTCCCAATAGAGCTTATGGTGACATGTATTGAATATGCATCACAATATTATGGAGATCAATAAAGAACATTACATGACCTGTCTAGGAGATTTATCCATGCATGACAAGTGAAGTTCCATTTGACTAATCAGACATAGAACAGAGTGGCATTTATAGAAGTGACATTAATATTTAAGAGTATCATTAAGTTTCATCTATTCTGGATCACCATTCTAAGTAAAAACCAACTGGTTGGAAAGTTTATTGAAAATATAATTAACATTAAGCAATCACTATGATTGTTCTTGCCATGTTGGGGAAATGTTTCCCTTATTTTTCTGGTCAGCAGCTATTAAAGTGGTATGCATTAAATAAATTTCTTTTTCTTTTTACAGCTTATGTATAAAAAAAGTATGGATGTAAGGCCTCAGAGGTTCGCCAACACATGAGGACAAAAATAAACAATTCAACACTGTAAAGTGTTGCAAAGTGCAGAAAGGCAAACAAGAACAATAGTCAAAAACAGAAACACCAGGCTAGTTATTAAAAATATTATTGCCCAGCTAATAATTCATAAAAGGGGCATATTCAAAAAACATTTGGTATATAAAAATATTTATTGAGTAATGTTTCATCACATTACAGGTGACTTGTTGCTTGTTTTTAACTAGAATAGTCAATAACTTATTTGAGGACTATGTTTTGAGGCAAATATTAACCCATTGAGCTGCAATGAGCCCCAGTGCTTCCTACTTACTTTTTTTTTACTTGTCTAATGCTAGACGGTTTTATTTGTCAATGGGGAAGCTCTGCAGCTTAATGGGTTAACAAAAAATCTTACAATGTCTCTAGTTAACCCATTGAGCTGCAATGTGCCCCAGTGCGGCCTACTTATTTTTTACTTGTCTAATGCCAGACGATTAAATTACTTGTCAATGGAGAAGCTCTGCAGCTTAATGGGTTAATGTAATTAACTTTACATGTCAATTATAGTTATTACCCAGATGGTTTAATAACAAAGGTCAATAAATATGGCATTGCATGGAGGTAGAATAATTAATTGGTGCTTGTGTACATTGCAATGGTTTTCTTTAATAGGTTATGGTTTTGTTTTGACTTGTTATTAAACCATTGGTGAAAACTATAACTGATCTGCAATGTTTAGTATAACCAATTTCTTGTATAAATATTTATATTTGTAATATTAGTATACATTTATTAATAATCATATATATATATTTTTGCATTAAAAAATTAAGAGCGATGACTGATGAAGAACATTGTGTGTCATTTACTATTCCTACTGGAAAGTAGGATAATTTTCTTATAGGAATTCCTATAAGATGATATGTCATACTACAAAACCTGAATAGTCAAAGTGATGTACTTCAGGGATGGATCCAGCATGATCTGGTAGCGGGGTGCAAATTTTTTTAGGGACCCCTATTTAAAAATTTTTTTCGGAGAGCAATGACCTCCCCCCCCCCTGTAGACAACTTTTTAGGCAAAAAAATTTCCGGACGAGTACGTTGCAATTGGTTTCCAGTGACTTTACCCGTCTATCAACTTGTTCCACTACTGCAAAGTCTTGCTTGACTACAGTATTTGAATTGTAATTGTTGTTCACAGTTCGCTTATCATCATATTATTACTCAAATTAATGAATCTCACTTTGTCTCTAATAATTTTTTGCTTTATCATGAAACTAGCACCCCCCTGGCCATGGCTAGGGGGTTGCACCCCCCCCAGCAAATCCATCCCTGATGTACTTTCCAGAAGGGTGTATTTGTTAATAAATATTTCAGTGACAGTGTTTATAAATGAACTTTAGCAACAGGTAGCTAAAATGCTTCTTAAGGCGGATTTCCAGTCCTCTCACGAAGCAGCTCGCTGCGATGCATGAGCACTTTCAACCAATCACAATGCTGAACTGTTAATTTTAATTAGATGCAAACACTCGCAGCGAGCTGCGAGGAGCTTCATGCAAGCACTGGAAATCCGTCTTTAGACTTGACACATAACTGGTTGTCTGGTTAAATTATTAACATGCTGTATTCTCTAAATTTGCTTCAATAGAATAAATGATTTAATTCCATCTAGAAAATCCCTTCAATATTTTGTGTGTGAAAAGCCAGCTTTTCACTTTGGGTTAATAACAATCGATAATAACATTCACTTTGTGAATCAAGTATTTGATAATTACTAAATTTTCGTAGATTACATTATAAATTTATAAACTATTCAAATTGTCAAATACAATGTATAAACTTGCGTTGACGCAAACAGATACACAGCCAGAAATCTCACAGGCCTGTCGCAAGCTGTTGATTTTACCGGCTTGCGGCAAGTTGTCAACAAGTCGCGACAGGTCTGTTGGTTTCGTCAGGCGGTAACAGGCTTGCGGTAACAGGTCTGTCGCAAGCTGTTGACAACAGAGCCGTAGCGACTTGTTGAAACAACCCGCTACAAACCTGTTACTAACAAGAGATAACAGGTCTGATAGAACAATTTGCAGCAAGTCTGTTGAAATCAACAGGGCTGTTACAACCTGTTCCAACAGACCTGTCGCGAGTTGTTTTTGTCAAGTCTGCAGCAAGCTTGTTATCAGACCTGCGACAAACCTGTCCACAACAAACAATTTTTTTCCTGTCACAACAAGTTTCAACAAGCCTGTTGTAGGGAAACAAATCGAAAATGTGAGTAAAGAGATATAAAATCGCACGAAATGGACACTTCCGGCTTCACTTTCTCATTTAATCATTGTCATTGGTGGCGATATTAAATCACATAGGAGAGATTATAGTCCATAGTATCTATTCTCTGATTATTATAAAATGCAAAAGCCGCTGTTTTATTTTTTTTAAAAAGTTCCGATTTCCAAAATCCAAATTCCAATTTGCTGACGTGTGCTATTGCTATATTTCTTTAATCTGATTGGATAAACGCGTGTGCACACGTCATCATTCCTCGTTGCAATTGGGCGAAATATTACAAACATATCAATCACGTAATCATGTTTAGTATATTTTGTGTTCAATATATACAGGGTGTATCAAAATAAACGCAATTCATCTTTTGTGCTTAATAACTTTCGAAATACTATTTCTAGTTAAACGCTTTTAGGCTTACTTCAAAGCCTGTTCTTTTCTCTTTCAAACAAACTATTATCCTTGTCTCCAATGCTAGCAATAATTGCACAGGAAAAGATTTAGTAAAACCTATCATTTTTAGTTGCTGTTTAATTATGCAAGTTTACTATGTTATTGTTTAGTCAGTTTAAATGTTAGAATTTTCTTCTTTAAACTTTAATGTTGTCATCACTACATCTGGAAAACCACGTAAGAACAAATTAAAAGTATTTTAAAAGAGACCAGGTTGTTTGAAAATCCTAAACGAATGCTAAAAATCATAGAATCAAAACATTCTGGTGTCTGAGCCAGAGTGTCATCGAATTACGATGTAATGTAAACATAAATTATAGCAAGCTGATGTCAGTCAGCTTAGATGGTCCAAGCCAAAATTATATCGCATTTGAAGTTTCAAACTGTGTTAAAAATAGTGGAAGAAAAGCCGTAATTATACTTATTGTTACAATCCATTTATTAAAATGCAACATGTTTTTGTTTTAATGAAAAAAAACCCAGTTATTTTCATGAGAACGATTTGTTATTCCATCTCAATTTTTTTAATCTCCAATCGCAATAACGTGAAGTATTATTACCCGCGAACCAATGAGTCCAATTTAAGAAACAACCCACTGTTAGAAAGCTGAATGGCTACGCTTTAAAATGAATGTAAACTTTAACGTTTTCGTCTATTATTTGTTTGGCAATTTACATTTCAGTCGAGGATTGCGCTTTTTTTGATACACCCTGTAGACCACAGTAAGACTTTTTTTAAATGTTTATTTCATTAACAAACGACGTTTCGGAGATTTACTCCATCTTCAGGTAGGATTACAATTTGAATTTAAACTAACATGCGCATGCATAAACGTTAAATTGCGACCGTTATTCGCGCGTGCGAAATTGCGTAAGCATATAAATTACGTGCACGTGTCCGATTAATTCTAATAAAAATTAGAAATTGTTAATTCTGTCTTTAATGTTTAAACTACGAAATCTAAGACATTTAACTGTTCGTATTTTCTATTCAAGTCTGGATTAAGCTTTTGGATGAATAATGCTTCGGTAATTTTCCGTTCTACAGATCCTTTTGTTCTTTTTAAAATCTTAACAGACAGTTTAGGTTTTTGTCCGTAATGTTGGTCGAGGTAGTGTTTCGAGAAAGCCATGTTTTTATAGGACTTTGCTTTCGGGTTTGCTGCGGAACGAAAATGTTCTTGGTATCGAACCACCAATGGTCTGCCTGTCTCGCCTACGTACGTTGCTCCACAAAGGTCACAGTTGATTTGATACACGATGTCTTTCTGTGTACACTGAACGGGAGCATTTGAGTTGCTGCAGATTGGGCATTTAGAGGTGTCTGTGCATACTTTATCGTAAGGTCGCGATTCTACGAGGAGTTGTTTAAGCGAGCTTTGTGGTCTTTCAACTATTCTGACATTGAGGTTTCAACTCTGGGCCGCTCTTCGGATGTCAGTCGTAAAGCTTCTGGAAATGAATGGAATTGTGAATGTGGGAAGAGGTTCGACTTTCGATTTTGGCAGTTTTCGTTTTGTTGTCTGGACTTTTTTTATATAGTTGTTGCTATAGCCGTTTCGTCTCGCTAATTAGCATTAATCGGACCATAGGCAGCCCAGCAAAATGTGTAAAAATGCATTAAACGCTTAAAAATACGTATAAAGTTCGTCTCAATTTGCTATCAAGCGATTTATTTGTGTAGCTCATTATACATGCAGATTCCGATGTTTACGTCATTGTATTTTCATATAGTATATTATCCTAAGGCGGGCAACTCTTTTACAAAAACATTTACACACACTAATACGCTCGCTTCAAACAACAACAAAACCCGCTACTTTCTGAAAACAAACTACATACAAAACACCTTGGATATTTTTTCTAACTTTATTCAAACTTTTTAGAGTTGAAAAAAGTTTAGAAGTATTTAAATTTCATGGATAAAAAGTGGGTTTTTATCGAAATTATTTTTTCGATAGGCGGGATGCAAAATGCACGACAAACGTCATCATCGGAAAAATCATCGGCTTGTTGCTTATTGGCTGTTGAAAAATCGGCAAATTCCGAAGAAAGTTCATTGACTGAAGTATATTATATTCGGAATTTGCCGATTTTTCAACAGCCAATAAGCAACAAGCCGATGATTTTTCCGATGATGACGTTTGTCGTGCATTTTGCATCCCGCCTATCGACAAAATAATTTCGATAAAAACCCCCTTTTTATCCATGAAATTTAAATACTTCTAAACTTTTTTCAACTCTAAAAAGTTTGAATAAAGTTAGAAAAAATATCCAAGGTGTTTTGTATGTAGTTTGTTTTCAGAAAGTAGCGGTTTTTGTTGTTGTTTGAAGCGAGCGGATTAGTGTGTGTAAATGTTTTTGTAAAAGAGTTGCCCGCCTTAGGATAATATACTATATGAAAATACAATGACGTAAACATCGGAATCTGCATGTATAATGAGCTACACAAATAAATCGCTTGATAGCAAATTGTGACGAACTTTATACGTATTTTTAAGCGTTTAATGCATTTTTACACATTTTGCTGGGCTGCCTATGATTACACCTACAGTAATGAGACTGCATTGGTTACCGGTTAAATATCGTGTTGTATTCAAGATCGTACTGTTGGTTTATAAAGCTCTGCATGGATTGGTTCCCAAATATATCTGTGACATGTTGACTTATAAACAAAGTAATAACTACTCTTTGAGATCGAACGAACTAGGGCTTCTTCATGTTTTATTTTATTTTATTTTTAAAATTTTCCCCGTGTACAATTAATTTTATGTGTAGTATATTTACAATAATTGTAGAGTGCGGGCTAGAGACCTACTAGAAATCTTAGTAGACTTTTTATTTAGGTCTCTAGTTATGCTAGTTTGTATTGTGTTATGTAATAAATTATTTACAGTCAATCACAATATTAAAGGAATATATATATATTTACAAGAGAGAAAAAGAAGAGAAATTGTTCTTATTATAGAAGTGAATATTTACAAGAGAGAAAAAGAAGAGAAATTGTTCTTATTATAGAAGTGAATACCAATGTTGTAGATGCATTATAACAATTAGACTAAGACAATTAGACTAGACAAGCACACGTAGAAGTCTTTTGGTGATCGTGCCTTTTTGAAAGCAGGACCTACTCTGCATGTTGAACTTAGTACCGTGTGAGATTCGGCTTTCACCTTCGTTGGATTCTTTTAAGACAAATCTTAAAACATTTTTGTATAGAGATGCGTACATTAATAATACTTCTTGTTTTTAAATATTTTTAAATAGATGCTTATAGTAGTTATGTAAATAACGTAGGGAAATTTTTAAATTAGTTTCCTATTTTATGTAATTAAGCGCTTTAGAATATTCTATAGTTTTAGCGCGGTACAAATTAATAAATTATTATTATTATTATTATATGCAGCTTTTTTACTGTACTTGTCATTACAATTTCTAGCTTGGCATTCCACCCAATCTATCGCATTTTAAACGCAACGCACTGATCAATAATATTTTGGAATATATGGGCAACGATAATCTACTTGATAGCATAAAACCTGAAGTAGATGAAAACAAAGCAAATGAAGAGCCAGAATGCAACGAAGGAACACTCACAAATCATCGCGACGCAGAGAAAAGCGGAGCTGGGATTGGAACATCAGCCGACAATAAACAGCAGAAGCCAAACGACGGTAACTAATGACACTTTGATAATTTGTTTCAAAGCTGTTTTATGACAATTGCTTACAGGTATCTAAGGATAACGTATACTTGCTACAGCTACTCTCACCATGAAATCAGTAAACCCTTTGTGTTTACTTGAAATTCTTCTTACAACTAACATTCTTCAAGTGAGTTAGGGTTATCAATCTGGCTATTGACACAGCTTTGGCAAAAATGGACCCCAGAATTGAAATATTTATGCTCAATTTAGTCGACACCAAAAATCGTCAACATCGATTCATGAACTCGACTATAGTTAACATGAACTCGACTAGTTAACATCGCATTGCTGTCTGAAACCCTTTAGTGGTAAAACAACCGAACTGGTAATCGGGAGACGTGGCTTTGATTCCCGTTAGGAACTTCACATACTTTTCTAAATACAAAAGCTCGACAATCTACTTAACAAGTGAAAGTTGCTGATTATTACCTTGCTTTTCAAAAAATAAGTTTTGAAGTTTTTTATGTTTAATGTTTTCCAATTGTATTCATTTTCAGCATCAAAAGACAATCCTCCTTCTGCACCACCAACATCAACGGACATCGTGGAAATGGAACCAAAAGTTTCAAAACAGTCCCAAGATACAGTTATCAAGAGCCAGAAATACTTTTTTTTAAAGAAATTCAAACGAAAGCTCATTGGCTTTAGCCCAAAGAAAAGATACTTAGAGGAACGCAGAGCTAGCAACGCTCCTAAGAATGACAAGAGCATGTCATTTGAACATCGAAAGAACGCCCACATCCACTCATTTTATATTCTTCTGAAAGATAAAACAGCTAAAAAATTTGACAAAAGCTACATCTCATCGAATTTAAAATTTATATCTCTACTTAAGGGAGAAATACTTATTCCAAATGTCACAACAGCTGCTGATGAAAGCAATGGTTTAATAAGACTCCGTCATTATGAAAAACCCTCGTATTATTGTGACTGCCCACTTGGTGATGTGAAAGGTATTGAAGAAGAAGAAGCGAAATTATTACTTCCTATAAGTACGATGGCCGACAGGTTTACAATATTTGACAGTAAGTCTCTTCTTCAAAATGGAAAGAAAATGACCCCTGCCAGTTATGTTTATGTCAAGGTTCGATCAGTTGCTGGTGGTAGTAAACAGGAATTACAGGGTATAGTCAGGTACAAAGGACCATTGCCAAAAGAGTTTGGTACATGGTTTGGTGTCGAGTTACTGGTAAGTACACCTCATTTTATTATAATTATACATTTAAATTATGAACTATCTATGCCAGTGTAGGTAGTGTCAAAAGAGACGAAGGGCTTTCGCTCGAAACGCTGAAACTCTCCTTACATTTTTCAGGTAGTTGCATTCCTACCAACAAAAGCTTGTTAATAACTTAAATTACCAATTGTTTTCTTTTTCACCAGGAAGGTGTGGGGAGAGGCACAACAAATGGAACATATAAAGGAGAGAGATTCTTCAAATGTCAAACTGATTTTGGCGTCTTTGTATCAATTGAGATTGTGTGAAGACCAAATTGAAACAAAAAATGAAAGTAAAACAGATACCAAAGAGGTCAATATTACTGATGAGAGCAACAGTGGTGTGTTTACCAAAGTTAAGAAATTTGCAGAAGGTTTGTCAAACTTTGTGCTGTTAGAACAATCACAAGAGGAAAATTTACAATTTTATCCTTCAGAAAAGCAGGATAAAAACAATGCTGGGCATGAAATAGATGACAAAGTTTGGATATATATAAATGATAAATTATATGGAGGACACATAAAATATATTGGTCAAATACCAGGGGGCAGAGAAACTTACGCCGGAATCCGATTGGTAGGTATTTCAATCCCTTGTTGGTTATGATTTTCAGGTTTTTAAGGCTTTCTCTCACTTTCTATATGGCCAGAAATATAAACATGAATTAGTTTCACTACAAAAAATATTTGCATTGTAGGACCATGATGTTGGCAAGGGAGATGGAGAATATTATGGTAAACAATTATTTAGATGTCCAATGAATCATGCTTATTTCACTCCAATTGACCATTTGCATAATAGACTAAATTTTGAACTAAACAAGTCTAGACAAAAATTTCATCACAGCTTGAAGGAGCCTCACAAAATTAGTAATATTCCAAAGTTTCGTTGCAAAATGTTGTAAAATGCGGAAAATATAGCCTTGCGAAATTTGCAATTTTCAGTCATTTTAGATTACAAACGAGAAATTGACAGCCCCAAACCCTTCGAGGCTGTCAATCTCCGGTTTGTAATCTAAAATGACTGAAAATTGCAAATTTCGCAAGGCTATATTTTCCGCATTTTACAACATTTTGCAACGAAACTTTGGAATATTACTAATTTTGTGATGCTCTTTCAAGCTGTAATGAAATTTTTGTTGAGATCAAAATTTAGTCTATTACGCAAATGGTCAATTGACAATGTCATCTCACAAGATAAACTTCAAGAGCTGCATGGTGAATTTGAAGATGTGACTGTAGCCAGTGGTTCATGTAAGTGACATGAATTGTTCAATATAAACTAGCATGTTGCTGACAATTTTATGGGGTAGGGGATTCAAGGCTTGGAAAGGTAAAAATTAACCTGTTGAGCAGCAATGACAGATAAAATCGTCTGCAATTAGGTTGAGTAAATACTAAAGTAGTGCGCATTAGGGCAAAATGCAACCTAAATGGTTAACTAGAAACTTGGGCAGAGCTTAACCCATAAAGTGGTGGCACTTCTCAATTAACGGGTAAAATGGCTTGGCTTAGAGACACACAAGAGTAAAACAAAGTAAGATGCCATGCAACTTAAGGAGTGGGTTTCAGGAAAGAGATGCAGGCAAAGTTAAATTTTTCATTTTTAATATATATCTATATCTTCAATTTATTAATTTTCAGCTTTACGAAACAATCCACCAACTTTGCCACAAATGTCAGAGGATATTTTGAATATGGAATCAAAATTTTCAAAACAGTCTGAAGATGAGGTTACCAAGAACCAGGAATACAAAGAGAGAAAAAATCTTGAGAAAAGCAGAGCTGGCATTGGAACATCATTTAATGAACAGTGGAAAGAATCAAAGAATGAAAATGAATCAAAACGCAAGGAGAATGAAAAGAAACGGCCCACTGGATATCAAAAGGACGAGTATTCCTACACGTTTTACATTCTTCTTAGAGGGAGGTTGGCTAAAAAACAAGACAAATGCTACAGTTATTCGCGTGCTGACTCGAAATATTTACTTGAGGGGGAAATATTGATTCGAAATCTTACTACAGTTGTTGACAGTACAAATGGAACATTAAGACTCCATCCTTATGGCAAAGCGACATATTTTTGTGACTGCCCTCTTGAAGAAATTAAACCACTTGAAGACGAGGAAGCTAAGTTATTACTTTCTTTTAAATCGAATGATGAACGAATCAAGTTCTATATAAATAGTAATTTGGACAGTGGTAAGAAAATGACCATTGGTAGTAATGTTTATGTCAAGATTCGATCAGTTGGTGGTGGCATGCAGGAATTACGGGGTGTAATTAGGTACAAAGGACCTTTACCAGAAGAGCATGGTACAATGTTCGGTGTTGAGTTACTGGTAAGTAGGGACGTGAGAAACCAATTCTCAAAAATCGGTGTCACAGGAATTTCGCCCCCCCCCCCAGGAGATTCGCCCCCTCTCAAAAGGGGGGTGATATTCCTAGGAATATCGCTACCCAGGGAGGCGAATACTCTAGGAATATCTTCTCCTTTTAGGAAATTCGCCCTATATGCGATGTGGTTTATTCCATAGAGATTATAAATAACACTAGAGGAGGCATCGAGTTTAAAGATTGGGAACGCAGCTAAAGGGGGCAAATTCAAGTCCCGGATATAAAATCGTGCTCTCATTGGCTGATTTAAAACTCGTCGCCAATGGGAACTTGAATACACATCCGGGACTTGAATTTGCCCTCCAATAGCCACGTTCCCCTTTTTTAACTGAATTAAGATTACAATGCCTCCTCTAGTGTTATTTATAATCTCTATGATTTATTCAAATAATTTCGTGATACTTTGATCTTATTAGTGCCTTACACGTTTGAGAATGTAACTCCGCAAAACTAAAAGCTTTTTTTGTCTTTTTTAAAACGTATTATTGGAATATTGGCAAGTTTTGCCATTCAGAGATTTACAAACTAATATTGAAATAATGCAAGTAAAAAAAACAGTTTCATATACGCGCATTCACTAATGAGTAATGACAACTTATAAGCCATAACGACAAAACGTGGATGCTAAAAACAATTTTAACAATACTTTAATAATCTTTTATATTTTATAAATCCATTTTGAAAATATTTAATACGAAATGTTTCTGAGCCTTGAATGGGTATGACACATTAATGGGCTGTACATACTAAGACCATCTATTTAGTTTATATTTTGAAATTCGATCAATTCCATCATGTTTATCAATATGACGTGCTTCAGTGTTTACAACATAGCCATAGGAAAATAACAACACGCTGAGGCGAAGGCAACCAAGTTCCGAATTTGGCAAATGTGTTTAATACTGACCACTGTTAACCGCATTTCTTTATTAAAAACACGATAGTAAATTTATAGCTTAGCTTGAGCTGATGTGGTGGTATAGACCTAAATACCATAAACATGATCTATATATAAGAATAACTTAACCAATTCAATTATTTTCAATCAATATCAATGAATAATTTTGTGAATACTCATCGGTAAAGACAAGTAGATTTTTAGTGCTCTTTATAATGAAGTTGATTTAAACAGTTTGAATATAAAAAAAACATATACTGTAGTTTATGCATCTGGCAGTTTAATAATTAAAAAAAGACAAGTTTTGACAATACCAATAATTACAATAACCACCACGGGATTACTTTTTTAACAATGAGTTTACGGATTAACACCGAAAATGCAAAATATGCATATATGGAGTCATAAGACCTATTGATCTACTGTAAGCCCTTTCGATACATGTAATTGTAAGTTTGTATTCTTAACAATTTTGAATTGATACTGATTTCAAATGACTAAAGCCATGTAATAATTACGGTTACCACTGAGTAATTTAAAAAAATACAAAACAATGGACACTCCGAAAACGGTTAACATTTGAATTAAAATGTTAACCGTTTTCGGAGTGTCCATTGTTTTGTTTTTGTTTTTTCATGTAATAATTATCCCATGCAACTGTTAGGAAGTGCCAAATTTTGAACGGAGGACGAAAATCCTAAAGAAAAGGTGAAGTAGAAAAAAGGGGGGCGAATTTCCTAAAGGGGGCGAGTTTCCTAGGAATTTCGCTCCCTGGAGACAAATTGTAGCGGGGGGGGGGGGGGGGGGGGGGGGGCGAAATTCCTGGGACACTGGTACTCTCCGTAGAAACGAGAGAAAACCTGGAATCTACAATTTACTATACATTAACGTTTAAATTGCTTAAGTGAATTCGTGTACTTATTTGATTGAAAATATGTACAATTGTTTCCTTTTATCTCAGGAAGGTAAAGGCAGAGGCATAACTGATGGATTGTTCAAAGGAAAAAGATATTTTAAATGTGAATCAGAATGTGGTGTCTTTGTATCATTAGAAAAATTGAGATTATGTGATGCTACAGATGAGAGCCTGTTTGTCAAAGTTAAAAATAAAATTGTAGAAGGTATTTCGAATGGTTTTATGTCACCAGTAGAGCAAGCAAATGAGGAAGCAGTTTCAGAAAAGCAAGATAAAAGTATGGGACATAAACAACACGACAGAGTTTGGGTATTTATAAATGATAAACCATTTGCAGGATTTATAAGATATATTGGCCGAGTTCCAGGTTATTATGGGATTTTTGCTGGCATTGAAATGGTAGGTACTGTTTATTCTGAAATGATTTGTCATGTCAGATTAATGGATTTCATTCTCATCATTCATTTCATCTTCAAGATAGCCATACTATAAACCGTCAGCAATTGAACATATGTTACAAAGATTTTATGTTGTGTGGTTTCGTATTGTAGGACAATGCTGTTGGCATAGGAAATGGAGAGTTTTATGGGAAACAATTGCTCACATGTCCAATGGACCATGCTCATTTCACTCTAATTAAAAATGTGTTATCAGAGTTAGAATTTCAAGAACTGTATGGTCAACCTAAAGATGCTACTGTGGCCAGTGGTCCATGTAAGTTTCTAATATTAAGCACATTCAAGGTATATAAAACAGTTCCTTACCACACAGTTTCCTTCAAGGTCTAGAAACCCTGTCATTCCACTTTTTCTGTACTAATCTGACGCTTTCCTAGGTCCAAGAAATCCAACTTCAACAAACCATCATCAAATGGCAAATACTCGTATACAAAGTAACTTAGAATTTGGCTCAATGGTTGAAGTCTCGAGTAAAAACCAAACTCCTAGATATGGTAAAATTCGGTGGCTAGGATTTGTTCCAAACAGCGACAAGAAAATCGCTGGTTTAGAACTTGTAAGTTGTGTTCTACTTATTCCTCAATGAAAGACATTTTTACTACCTCTGCACAATTTAAGAAAGGTTAACTAAAGATGGAAATACGTAATGGTCATACTATCTGTATAATATCAGTATTATGAATGCACCACCCCTGCATGGACCAAGATTACCGGTGAAATATGTTGAGAGGCAAACATTTAATGTTGTATTCGGCCAATAAGCAGAACAGATGCAGTTAAATTTTCTTGCCCCTATCATTGTTGACAGTTCTGGTTGATCACCATTTGCTGATGTAGTGCTAATACATAAACCCACCAGAATTAGCCATTTCCTTCATAAATTCACAATTCCTTCTTTAGGAAGAAGAAATGGATTCCTGCACAGACGGAACTTTTCTTGGTAAACGTTACTTTACATGCCCAAACAAACGTGGATTCTTTGTTCATCTTCACAACTGTTTACCCGATTCAAGATTTCCGAGAAATTTCGTAGAGAACCATGCAGACAAACGTTTGAGTGGGACAGGTGAGCATTTTGTACCAATTTTTCCATGGTCGCAAATGTTCAGGGCATTTTATAGCTTCTATCACCAAAACAAAGATTTATATTTATTATTATTATTAATTAATATTTATCTGCATTATTTCGCTTGTAGATTTTGGAAGCTACTATTCACCGATTATAGAAGATGTGTTTATCCCAGCTCCTGAGAAATTGAATGTATACTTAAAACAAGGAAAAAATGCCCAAGGAATACAAGGCCATCATGGCTCGTGTTATTTGGATGCCACGCTGTTTGCAGCATTTGCATTTTCTTCTGTCATGGATTCAATATTATTACGACCAAAACATGAAAAAGACATTGATGACTACGAGAAAGTACAGACTGTGCTTAGAAATAATATTGTTTATCCGTTAAGATCGTAAGTGATGTGCAAACTAAAAAAATTCATACAGGATAAATATATCAATTCTAAACTGTTCACTTTAGAGGTCTGGAGCCATGGCTTAATAACTAAATGTCAGTACAGGAGGTATAAACCTACACACTCTGTAGAATCATAGTCAAATAGAATGAGAATAGCGAACTCCATGCAGACATAAGGGACCTCTATGTTTCTGTCTTGGTTTATGCACGAAATGGTCGTTTCATCGTCACGTGTGTGTTGTATTTTTGCTAGAGCAATCAGCAGTATGTTTTCATTTAACCATTGACATTGTGTAACATCACAACTGGGTAACACTGCTATTGGTTGCTGTAGTGAAAAAAAACGTTACACACGTCATAAATCATTTCTGTCTGTTGGAAGACTACAGTTCAAAGTTCTTAGCTGCTTTATCCCAATCTAGTCATGGGTTTGTCCGTGCAGATCGTGTCCTGGAACTTCGACAACTACTCGATAAATTGGGAACTGTCACAGGATTGGTCGGAGAGGAAAAAGGTAACATGCCCGACTGCTCACCTCGTACCATCACTATATTGGATGAAAAGGAATTTTCTTCTTTGCATGGCAAAAATGTTTTTATCCTTCGAATCCCTGGGTATTGGTTGCATCCACCTACACTATATAAGTCAGCGTTTTGTTTCTTATTTTAGATCCTGGAGAGTTTTTAACCACACTTCTTCACCAAGTCCTGAAATCGGAACCATTTTTAAAAATCAAGTAAGATTGAACTGACCAAACTGTGAGCTAATATTAGGAAGTGATGAAATATGTTTAAAAGGTAGTAATCACAGAGTAGGATTAAGAAGAATGCTAGAATAGTAATGTTCTATCTTGCAGATCAGGAAAAGATGTAAGCAATGAATATTTCTATCAAGTTCTCGCTGACAAAGATGTTGAACGTGTTTTACCTTCTGTTGAAGAACTTCTCAAGAAATCATTTCATCAATCTGATTTGAAACTTACCGAGGTAGATAAAGCTGGATATATTTTCGTATCAAGTATTACGCTTACCTAATTACTTACTTAGCCTAGACTATTTATCTTTACAACAATTGTGATCACTTTCTCAACTGTGTTTATCCTAACCCACCCTGTCAACTTTCCCTGTGGGAGGAAACCTGAGCACCCGGAGAAAACCCACGACTTTCGGCAGAACGTTGACCGACTCTTTTCACATGAGTCCATAGCGAGAATCCAACCCACGATCTTAGAGGTGAAAGGCGCATGCTTTGACGACTGTGCCACTGAAACCTCCTACAATGGACCATTTGCGTAATAGACTAAATTTTGATCTCAACAAAAATTTCATTACAGCTTGAAAGAGCATCACAAAATTAGTAATATTCCAAAGTTTCGTTGCAAAATGTTGTAAAATGCGGAAAATATAGTCTTGCGAAATTTGCAATTTTCAGTCATTTTAGATTACAAACCGGAAATTGACAGTCTCGAAGGGTTTGGGGCATCAATTTCCCGTTTGTAATCTAAAATGACTGAAAATTGCAAATTTCGCAAGGCTATATTTTCCGCATTTTACAACATTTTGCAACGAAACTTTGGAATATTACTAATTTTGTGATGCTCCTTCAAGCTGTGATGAAATTTTTGTGTAGACTTGTTTAGTTCAAAATTTAGTCTATTGCGCAAATGGTCAATTAAAAGGGCTGAAATGTGCTTTAAAAACCATCATTCACAAGGCTAAACTGTGCCTTTAAGCCATATTAAGCCCTGTCAAACGAGAATGCGAACAACCTCGATCCTATAGTGTCTTCTCTCTTGTTGAGAATATAGAGGTTCAGATTTGACTATCGCTACGACTACCTCTAACTGCATGGCTTAGTACAGATTGGTTAAATAAATATATCAAACGTATCTGATTGGTTGATGGTCCCTTAATGGTAGCGGTGGTGGAGGTCAAATCTGAACCTCTATAATAGCCTGCGAACGAAGTTGGAATGACTGCAGTTGATGAAAGTTGCAACTCTCGCTCGTGTTTGACCGGCAACTCTCATCAACTTTGAGCTGGTTCAAATTTTGATGAGAGTTGGCAGGATTTTTTGCTTGTTTGACTCGAAGTATTGAACCCGGTTCTCGTTTAACCAGTGCTTCAAACACTCATTAATAATTCATATGCATAAGCTTATTGGTAGGTCTTTCCCAGGCTTGCCCGATTTTAGGGACTGCCTGCCATGCAGGCTAGCTTATTGGCAAATCATGTCAACCATAATATGTCACGTACAGTGGCTTTAAACCTGATAAAACACTCCTAATTAGTATTCTTTATATAAAGAATACTAATAAGGCAGTATCTATTGTAGTCGTGTCCTCATTAGTATTCTTTATATAAAGAATACTAATAAGACAGTATATCTATTGAATTTGTAGTCGTGTTTGAAGCCGTTTAATAAACTCGCAGGTCGTATTTTATTAGGTCTAAAGC
>CACRXK020001400.1:0-55012 GCA_902702795.2 Paramuricea clavata | reverse complement strand
ATTGACAAAATATATTCGGGCAACTGGAAAAACATTGTCAAAATAGCCAAATATACCCCTCACCTCCCCGCTAATCAATGTTGCTGTGACATGTTTTTATTGAGAACGTGTGGCACTGTTTATTTATGATACAATACCATAAAACAACATTGTTATAGGAGGGGGGGGATGAGGAGGGGGTGGAGAGGCCAGCTCTGAGATGGGGGGGGGGGGATGAGGAGGCCGGGTGCCTACAGATGCTTTACTGCCCGAAGGGTTTTGTCAGCGATATTGTAGCTTTATTTTAAAAAAATGAATCTTTTTTTATTGCTACAGTATAAAGCATTTTAAAAATTATGAATCTTTCCTTTTTAGCTTGTCAGAAGTGGTATTCTGAAGACTTGCCACAAATTGCCCAAACCTTGGCCCGTTACGGTCACACTGCAGTCGCCAAAGGAAGGTTGGTATTTCTTAGTCACCTTGGTCAATTATCTTGTCTTGTTGAGTAAGTAAGCCCTGGTCAAATGAACATGAGAATTGATGAGAGTTGGCAAACATGGATTTGAATGAGTGTTTTCTCAGCTCTCATGATGAGCTATCCCTGCCCTGTCGTCAAACGAGAACATGAGGGTTCATGTGAGTTTCACTGGATATATTACCTGCCCTGTCGCTTAATTTCTGAGGTGTTCGTCTTTATTTGCGGGCGTACACCTTAACCAAGCAGACTTTGTCATATATAACTGATATGTGCCAAAATATAAGAACCTGCATGTGGAGTAGGCAGGGATACACATACTGCCACATAGCAAAAACTCTTATCTACTCTCATCGAATTTAATGAGAGTTGCAACTCTCATTAACTTTCGTATTCGCTTGACCAGGGCGTAAAAATTCCACGATAAACGTGCGAGGTTACAAAGGAATCGCGCAGGTCGTGTGCATGTTCCCAATGGGATATTGCAGACTTTGTGATTTTCTTATATAGAACAATGTATATTTTTGGTGGCTTCAATGGTGCGTTTTTCAATGATATATTGACATATACACACGGTAAGATGATGATCATTTAAATTATGGAATGTTGTTGACATATGATAATTTTTAATATTATAGTGCTTTTCATCTCAGTGACTCAGGGTTTCATTCGTCAATACAAACTTTCCGAAAGGGTGTATTAAATATGAAGCAGTTGTCTGGCTTCACTGATGTGCAGGGCCGCTGAGAGGTTGCGCGTGGCCAGGGACGTCATAATTGTAAAACGGGAGAAGCGGTGTTTTACGATATGTCACACTTTGTTGCATATTATCCGACACTAACGCAGCTAGGATTTAAGGGTCTTGCTTTGGGGGCTCTTTTGATCTTGGGGGCCCGGGGCAATGTGCCCCCCTCCCCCCTCCTCTCGGCGGTCTCATCTGCGACAAGACTGCTTTCAGTTTCACTCTCCCAAACATCCCAGGTTTCTACAGACATTCCAGTCTTCGCCTGTAGTAACAGTGACACTGGACTAACAGGGATGGCCCATTTATAAGGAGAACAGTTTAAACAGGACCAATATAAAGTGTGAAGGGGAAAACGTGAAAATTGAGCGCGCGGTGAGCATTTTCGTGAAATGAGTTTCCATCATGTCGTACTAGTAACCGTAACTGTTGCGAAAAATCTTGTTGACAAGTTGTTGGAACAGCATTGTCACAACTTGTTAACAAGCTTGCTACAAGCCTGTTGAGGAGACATCTTGTTTACAAGTTGTTGGAACAGCATTGTCACAACTTGTTAACAAGCTTGCTACAAGCCTGTTGCGAAAAATCTTGTTGACAAGTTGTTGGAACAGCATTGTCACAACTTGTTAACAAGCTTGCTACAAGCCTGTTGCGAAAAATCTTGTTGACAATTTGTTGGAACAGCATTGTCACAACTTGTTAACAAGCTTGCTACAAGCCTGTTGAGGAGACATCTTGTTTACAATTTGTTGGAACAGCATTGTCACAACTTGTTAACAAGCTTGCTACAAGCCTGTTGAGGAGACATCTTGTTTACAATTTGTTGGAACAGCATTGTCACAACTTGTTAACAAGCTTGCTACAAGCCTGTTGAGGAGACATCTTGTTTACAATTTGTTGGAACAGCATTGTCACAACTTGTTAACAAGCTTGCTACAAGCCTGTTGAGGAGACATCTTGTTTACAATTTGTTGGAACAGCATTGTCACAACTTGTTAACAAGCTTGCTACAAGCCTGTTGAGGAGACATCTTGTTTACAATTTGTTGGAACAGCATTGTCACAACTTGTTAACAAGCTTGCTACAAGCCTGTTGAGGAGACATCTTGTTTACAATTTGTTGGAACAGCATTGTCACAACTTGTTAACAAGCTTGCTACAAGCCTGTTGAGGAGACATCTTGTTGACAAGTTGTTGGAACAGCATTGTCACAACTTGTTAACAAGCTTGCTACAAGCCTGTTGAGGAGACATCTTGTTGACAAGTTGTTGAAACAGCATTGTCACAACTTGTTAACAAGCTTGCTACAAGCCTGTTGAGGAGACATCTTGTTTACAATTTGTTGGAACAGCATTGTCACAACTTGTTAACAAGCTTGCTACAAGCCTGTTGAGGAGACATCTTGTTTACAATTTGTTGGAACAGCATTGTTGCAACTGGCTTGTAGGCACGGTTTGTGGTTACAAAGTACTCCCGTTTTCGGCATACCTTATAGCCAGGGTTTGTGGCTATAAAGTAAAATTGAGCGCGCGGTGAGCATTTTGGTGAAATGAGTTTCCATCATGTGGTACTAGTAACCGTTAACTATCCAGCAAATACATCCAGCACTTTGATATTTTGAAAGTTGTAGAATCACTACCGCTAAGGGACCATTAACCAATCAGATACATTTGATATATCCCATTAACCAATAAGACGCGTACTAAGCCAGTGAGAGGTTCAGATTTAACTTCCACTACCGGTACCTCTCTATTAAAATAGAGAGGTTAAGATACCCCGGTTTCGGTGTACGGGTACGAGTAGTGTCATCTTGTTTTATTGATGTCTGTAATTCGATCATTCTTTTTCTGTTTTCTTGCAATAGACAATGATATAATGCGAAAAATGTGCACCTTAATTACGAGTAAAGCTACAGACATCGACGAAAATATTGCTAACCAAAATCATGCTACCCGTACACGTACACCGAAACCGGGGTATCTTAACCTCTCTAATAATGCGGCTTTTGCTCTGTTTTGTTTCAACTAGGAGAGTGTGGGCGAATATTAAATGAAACTGAATGCACGGAGAAATATTTTTCATCTGGATGTTACTGGAACAACAGTCAGTGCGTGAATAAAGACAGTGTAAAAACTTCACCACAGTGCCCAGGTAGGTGGCGGCTTAGACCCCGTTCACACGATACTGGCGTGGAATTCTGCTGGCAGAAAATCATCATAGTTTCAACTGTTCACACGATACCGGCAGATTATATTCCGCTTTGACAATATGCTGCACAAATCAGTTAAAATAAACAGAATAATATCCAACAACAACTTTTGTAGTTTTGTTAATTCGTTTTGCATAACCGTGATGAAATTCTTATGGTTGGGCGTTCACACGGCACTCTGACGGTAGAATTTTGTTCCGTTTTCAAGCTCTTACGGTTCGCGTTACGGTTTCGCATTTTTTCATACCGGCATCGTGTGAACGCAACCCCCAAACGTAAGAATTTCGTACCGTTTTCAAACTCTGCCTTAGACTGGAGTCTTAGACTGCTTAGTAGTGGTACTAGTGAATTTTTACTTCCAACAGAAATTTTTAGAATGTAAACCAGCTTTGGCAGAGTTCATTTCTTTTGTCTTCTTCATTGTTCACAAATCTCAACGATATTCTTTTGTGTTTCAGGAAAACATGAGAAATCGTGCAGTGAAATTCAAATTTGTGATGAATGTAGATACAAGCCTAAATGTGGCTGGTCTAACAAATCCTGCCAGGTAAGCAGTTTAAAATTATTTATGAGAACAGACGTTGCCTAGTTATTTAACAATTTAAGATATGCGCAGTGCTGAATTGTGCAACCATTAATTTATCATTCAGTAAAATTAATCCACACTAAACAAAGTGCAATACTAAACTGTCGAGCATTGTAATTGGGTCTTAACCATGAGTGGAAAAGAACTTTAAAACCGGGAACGTGATTGGTTACGACAAAATTTGCTATGGAAATTAAGTTAAGGCCGTTTTCCACTAGGCGGAATTTTTTCAATCAGTGATATTTTAGCAAGGGGGGGTTCAATCTTTGAACTGAGGCTAACTAAAACAACAAAGAAACAAAATGGCTGTCATCGCGTCTTATGTAAATGAGTTATCCGACTATTATAGAAGCTAATATAAAACAATCTAAAAATACAGTGGCGTGCTGGCAGGGGGGGCCGGGGGGCAAAGCCCCCCCCCCCAGCCAGCTGGCAATTCTTGGGGGGCGCAAAAATGAAAATGGGGCGCCGAATTTTGAAAGAGGGTGGGAAAAACGCATTCTCGAAAAAATATGGTTACTTCCGCCAAGAAAAGACGTGTTTATAGGCTACATGCAGTATAAAACAGACTAAGCGCATAGGCGACATATATTAAATTACAGACTATTTTGCCTAACCGTATTTGCTACCTCACAGTGATCACAGGCAATTTCTCATTACCGGAATATTGGTCAGGTTTCGATCGAAGCGTTCACGGGAATTATGCTCTTTTTTGCTGGTATTATGCCCTTATATTATGCCCTTTATTATGCTTCACGAATCACGAGAGCGGTGCAAATTAGATAGTTGAAGTTATGATAACTGATGTAAAGTTGTGTACGCAATTTAGTTGTTTGCACAAGAAGCATGAGTAATGTAAATAATGAAATAATGCTGAAACATGCCCTTTTGGCAGCCAGGCAAGGAAACCTTAAAATGCATATGCGTGGGGTGCGTGTGTTATTGTATAAAAGAGCTTTAAGTTGTAAATGTGCTCAGAACAGTAGATCAGTAGAGAACAGAATTGGGATTAGATCAATCGCTGGAAGTAGTAACGCATTGCATAATTTAGTACTACTACTAAATTCTAACCAAACTGCAAATTTCGACACGTATTATAATGCCGTTTCCTGACCATCAGATTCAGTCTGCCAAATCTTCCCCCAAAGTCCAGGAAATGGCATTTCAGAGACTCTAAATTCAAAAATTTTCCTGGGGGGCATGCCCCCTGACCCCCCTAGACAAACCTCGCACCTGCGGCACTCGGCTCGTGCCTTCGGCCCTCGTTTATCAAGTGTAACATTATAGGGGCGCATATTGGTTGACAGCCCACTGGCCCCTCCAGAAAAATAGTACCCAGCACGCCACTGTAAAAATATAAAAACCGTGCTTTACCCTTAATTACACAGATCATTGACCCCCACGTTACGTCAAACCCGAGAATAGTTAACTGTCTAGTTCGTAAGCATTGCTTTGGTTTTTTTCCCATGACACAGATGAACGGAAGCGATACATGCCAAAAGTCGTCTGAAGATATTTGCCCGTTATATTCCGGCTGTCAGAGTTGCCAGGAAGCTGGTTGTTACTGGAAGGATAATAGATGTGATAAAACCAAACCTCTGAATCTAAAAGGTAGGTAATTATTAATATGACACAGCATTCATGCGGGTCTAGATACTGCATTCATTTGGTCAACAGACAGGGCTTTATATTATTTATCACCCCTCCCAAACAGGGCTTTATATTACCCAAAGGTAGAAAAAGTGAACTCATGGTGTATGCAATAGTTGGTTGCAAAATATGAATGTGGATGATGATTGATGAAAGATGGTGCTACTTAGTGGTATATGATTGTATAGCATTTGGTTGTACTCGTGCACATAAAAAAAGGCGATGTCGTTGGTGTTGCTACTGTACATGATATCATACCAACTTCCATACATATATCACCTAGCTAAGGTTTATGTCCTTGCCCCCTGACCTTAAATATTTTGGTTCCTTTGAACCACCCTTTCACCAATGGTGACAATTTTACTATTACCTAGATTGCAAGCCACCATGCACTGATCGTACATCACAAAAGGACTGCATTCCGGACAAATCATCTTGTCTTTGGTGTGAGAGCTTACAACGTTGTGTTGATCATAGACTGTATGTTGTTTTCTATCCTTATGGTCAGTGTTTCGAATGGATAACTGCTACAAGTTCGGATAAAGGTAAATATTATATATTAGTATAATTAACGTCTAACGCACTCGAGCTTAAGCAAGCAATTCTTTGGAGGGTGTAGCTCTGTTGGAGAGGTTCCGGCTGCTTAGTTTACTCGGCAAGCCGGCTTACGATGAACTCCATTCTGCGCAGCTGTCTTCTCGGTAGAAGAAACTTTCAGCCATCCCAGCATCCCGACTTGACTAATATCAATGATGCCGAGAATTAGGGCTCGTTCAGACTGAGTGTCCGGCACTGGTGCCCAATGTTCAAAATGGTTCACAAAACATGTTGAGCACAGTGCCGTTGTTGAGTACTACCTCTAGAGGTAGTGCCCGTTCTTGGGCACTGTGCCCAATTTCATTTGAAAGCGTCGTGTTCAAACTGGGAGCCAAAACAAGTGCCGGGCACCAGTGCCGGGCATCCAGTCTGGACGCAGCCTTAGCCTCTCCAAGGACAGACCTAACGTCACACCACAGGTGGAAACGGAATTAATAAATAAAATAGTAACATGAACGTACGAGATATCTTACCTGGTAAGCATAGAAAGCCGAGCACAACGAACTATATGCACCTACCGACCAAAGGGAAACCAAAAAGAAAAACGCTGGATAACGCAGGATACCAATCTAAAAGAAATCACCCGGACTAGCCGGAGAGCAAGCCCGACGAGCGGGTGCGGCATAATGCACATAACGAACACAACACGGACATTGCTAGCAAGGATGACAAAAAGGACTACCCCCGCCATTTACACTGTGCCAAGGACACACACAACAGAAAATAAGCACGGGGGGGGGGGGCAGGCAGGCAGCCCATGGGACCGGCAAAAAACAGCCGGAGGTAGACCGGCAAGCAGCCAGCAAGCACAGGCAAGCAGCCTGAAAACAAAAACCCGGCAAGCAGCCGGCACCACCACAGGCAAGGGGGAAACACTATCGGGTGGACAGACCTAACTCAAGTGCACAGTGTGAGAAGCAGTATGCAAGTGAGCGCAGCCCGTGAGCACAGCAAATGGCAAACTCCCGCCCGCTGACAACAGACTGCTTCTGATTGGTCAATGAAATTGAACCCTGCATAAATGCATAATTTACATATTATAACGACCCACAACACAACTCGTGCTAGAAGTTAACTATTTTTATTGCATAAACACATTTACATAGGTGATTAAGAAAATTGTCCACGCTGATTGGTTGCCGTTGAGGTGATTATAACGCGATAATCACCTAAGCGATTTTCAAAATGGCAGCCGTAGCCATTTTGTCAATTAAATTAAGAAGAAATGTGTATTTTTTTCCAAATGATCATCTATGAAATTATACTAAAACAATTATTCACCTCAAGCTCGCTGATTATCGTGAATAAAAACCTCGACTTCGCCTCGGTTTTTATTCACCAATAATCACCTCGCCATCGGCGAATAATTGTTAAGTACAGAATGAGATACAGAAAAATACACAGTGAGATATTTTCCATATCTTCACTAGTGAAGATATCGACCACGTGACGTTTTTCAATTTCCTTTTCACCACCACTCGAAGATAAAAGTCATATCTTCGCGCCGCCGTGTAATATCCTCTATATATAAGGAATAATTTTTCAGATTGTTTCTGCATATGTACATTTTTAGTATCGTTTTGAAGGATTTGTAAGAAATGTTTGAGGGAAATGACTCACAAATGAGTCAGTTCCTTTGGAAACTTCACAAATCCTTTAGAACTTAGACTTTGCTATGCAAGATTCCTACTAGTCCAAACTAACCTTAAGTAAACTTTCATTTTTCATTAAGTTAAATCCTCCCTGATTCCACTCTGTCTAACGCCAGATGATTTTCATTATCAAGGGGGAAATATTGTATGTTAATAGGTTGAAAACATTCATCTTCCATGATTTCTTGTAGATATTTCATGTGAAAGTAAAAGTACTTGCCGAAATTGTCTGACACTCCCTAGCTGTGGTTGGAGTGAGAGTGTGATGAGAAATGGCGCAGGTCAATGTCTCAAAGGAAGTGCGCATGCTCCTAAAGATGTTTCGAACTACAAGTATTGGCATTTCTTTGATTGCCCAAGTAAGTTACTGGAAATGCTTCGACAAGTTACCTAAAGTTGTTGTCCAATGTAAGCATTGTACTAAAAGTTACCTAAAGTTGTGGTCTAATGTAGGCATTATACTAAAATAAGCTGCCGTGGATTGTGTCTGAACTGCTTGAAATGTATCTCAAACGTGGGGTTTCAGTATAGTTAGTATTACACAATAAGCTGTCGTGGGTTGTGTGTGAACTATATAAGAAGATTAAAACTTCTCGACGACCTCCTGACCAACGTCCTTTGCGCGAAACATCAATGAAAGTGTTCTTAATCTTCTTCAGTTAGTTTACACACCAAATACCGCAGCGTATTGCAGAACACTACCTGGTACCTACACTACATGGGCCCACACGTTTGAGATTCAGAAATTTACTCAGGAGAAATGTATACAGTACTGTACAATGTACATGAACCGTCCATGAAGAGATTGACTCTTGAGAGGATTCTAATCCTTCACAACAGCTTAACTTAAAACTAAATCTAGACCGTAACCTTATACCAAATCCGTACCCTAACCGTAAACTTAATATGTATGCAATGCAAGAGTAAACCATGTATTTTCTTTAACTTCTAGTATGTCAATGTAATGGTCATAGCAACTGTTCTGTCAACTCTAGTGTCTGTCTACGTTGTCGAGATCATACCACAGGTAAGCTTACTTCAGAATTTACCTCAGCTTGTCATTGAGTGTCATTAGTTCAACTGACTGCCTGAGCATCAGTCCATATATAGCAATCTGAATGTTATGGGTTCTAACCTCGTGCGGGACTTGGGAATTGTTGCTCAGCTTTAACAAAGGGAGCGTTGAGTTTTCTAATAAACACGTCGTATTTTTATGACATTCAGGTGCAAATTGTGATAAATGTGCTGATGGATATTTTGGCAATCCACATAATGGCGGCAAATGCATGCGTAAGTACATTAGATCATTCTAATTGAGTATACATTAGAACATATATAATTACGTACTTTAATAGAACATCTAATCAGGTATATCAGATTATTTTAATTCAGTACATAACATTAGATTATTCTGATCATTCTAATTCAGTGCATTAGAAATATCTACATTTGCACAACAGCTCTAGATAGTCCTGTATCTGTGTTTATTTCATGATTGAGTCAGTTCTCTTTGATATACCGCATATACAGCATGCTCGTTCTCGGTATTTATCTCAAACATATACCACGGTTTATAATGTAGCACTAGATCCAACCTCGTCTGTTAGAGGGGTGGAGATTTTAACGGGAAAGTGGTGCCAACATTATAGCATGCATCCCTCGTTCTCGGCACTCGTCTCAAACATATACCAGTGTTTATAATGTAGTGGTAGATCCAACCTCATCTAAAAAAGGGCTGTAGATTTTAACCGAAGGGAAGTTCCCTTCCATGTTTCCACTACAACTATAACTGTTGTCAAAATTTAAATAAAGTTTATCATCATCATCAGTTGAACTGAATACTCGTTGTTATAGCATGTCAATGTAACGGCCATGCAGATACCTGTAATCCTACAAATGGTGATTGTACATGCAGAATGAGAGGTGTCGAAGGAAAACACTGTGAAAAGTAGGTATTTTTGTCTTGAGTTTACGGGCCAGTTCAAACGTCGAACTTTTCATGTACCAAACCGAACGCAAATGAGCTTAAACAATGAGATGAGGTCATTTATACTAAGTTCGGCACATAATAAGCATGACTTTTGAACTAGGCCAAAGAACACGGCATACCTTAAGTTAACCTCGCAAGCCGGAGCCCGAGCGCAGGTAAAAGACCCTGGCTTGCGAGGTTGACCTTAAGTATTTATCGCCAAAATGGCCTGAAAATATCTGAATATTTTGATGCTTCCTCAAATGTTTTTCTGTTTGCCTACCCTAATTAATTAAGCACCCTTTACATAAATGCTATAATATAAATCAAAACGCTAACGCTGGAGTTACACGAGCAACAAAATTGTTGCAACTTGCAACAAAATGTGATTTCAACGCATGTTAAGTAGAAATGTCGGCACATGTTGTCTTGTGATGAAACCATGCGTTGAAATCAGATTTTGTTGCAAGTTGCAGCAATTTTGTTGCTCGTGTAACTCCACCTTAAGGGGCTGTTCATTTGAGCCGGAATAGATCGTGTCACGAATTTTTTTTCCTGACCATAAAAGATCGTTTGAATGAACTCTATACTGTTATTCAAAGCTTTGATAAGAGCTTTATTAAACCAATCATCCCAGTTAACCCGGCTAGCCCGGCTGCATGTGAACAGCCCCTAAGTGACTGGATGGATGCATCCTCGTTCCCAGGGCTTCTCGTCAGCCCGAAAAGCCCTAGAACGATATGGTTTTACAGTGGGATTTTCAAAAAAAAAATTAAAAGAAATTACGGACACTTCAGTTACTTAACCTGCCATGCATAAGGCCCAATGAACAATTTCCTCAGATGAAATTTACTCTAAACCATAGGTAAATGTTTTTTTTCACATGCTTTTCCTGGTTTTTCAACCTTCATACTTATGAGTCAAATTGTTGCCGCGTTTTTTAGATGTAACACAGGACAGTATGTTGGAAATGCAACTAATGGGGGATATTGTTACTGTAAGTCCAAATGTTTTCTTTTTAATTATAAAGATGAATTGTTCGTGATTTGCACATGACGTCACGGTGGCCATGCCAGGGGAAGCCAACAAATGAATCTCATTAGCAACTATTGTATGTGGAGTGTTTTCATCCAACATGGCCGCAATATCTTTATAAATCTCAAGGCATTGATTGCAAACCACAAATATACATAGCTTTCATTATGCTCCAATTCAGGCTGTCCAAAATTGCTTTGTGGCAGAAACCAAATTGGGTTACCGCAAAATCACCTTTGCGGTCACCTGGGTTTACCAAAACAAAAACTTCTCAGAAGAACTTAGAGTTTATTATTTTATATGTCCAAATGAATTGTAAAGTAACCCAATTAGATCATAGAACGCGTAAAGAAAATTTAAATATTAAGTGTTAACCCAGTTATTAATTATAGAATTACGGACTTACATTACTTGGTTAAACATGAACGAAAAGATTGAATAAAAACTGTCGCAGAGTTTCCAGGCTATATCTTGACTGACTATGCTCCAAGCCTGCCTATCAAATATCTGGGAAAATGGGTTACCCACTATATTTTTCCTACTATATTTTTCATTTTTTACGTACATGGACCTATCTTTGGGCGGCTGGGTGACGTTTTCATTTTCCCAAAAACTGACTTTCTAAAATTCCCTAGTTCGATCACAGCTCACATGTTGTATTGATATTTTCTTAGATAAACTCACGGCTGACTACTTATACAGGATCAATGTCTCTGATAAGCTGATATTCAATTTTATATGTTATCCCAACGAGGTTCGTAACTAATCTCCCAATGTGTGCACGAATTGTCTCTCCCGTGTAGTTAGTTCAATAGTTCAGGGGATACATCCACTGAACTCTATCACATGAAAGACCGACTCAAACGGTGAAGCCACTGAACTGTATACATGAAAGGCTGCCTTCAATAGTTCAATGATATAATCAAAAAGTGAAGCGAAAGACACCATCACTTTGTCAAAACTACTTGATGACACTATGACTGTCAAAAACATTAAAGGCACAGTTCAGCCTGTTGAACGATGGTTTTTAAGGCGCATTTCAGCCCTTTTAATTGAAAAAACTAACTAGGAAAATCAATTAAGCATAATTCAAGATCACCAAACTTAATGTTTTTAACATTTTAAAACATTTATATTGTTAAAAACACCGACTGACTGTAAGTTCACGTCTGGATCAATAGAAGTTTTATTTTTCAGTGTTTTGAAGTGCAAATGTACTCAAACCAAAACAGCGGGTTAAATCTTAACCCAGTGTTAGCGCTAGTCCAGCTTTGAAGAACAGGCTCCTGTGTAACTGTATTGAATGTATAATATGTTTATTTTCTTTCAGTCTGACAAGAATACGGTTGTTACAGTGAGTATTACCAAGGGAAACCCGCTCAATCCAGCATTGTTGAATGTATCTCTTGGCAGTGGTAAGTTTGTTTTCTAACATTTTCTAACGGATCGTATCGCTAAAAAAGTCAAAACACGACATTTCGTCACACTCCTGGCTGTTTCATGTTAACCGCGCAAACAAAACCAATAAAAAGGTACTGGCACTGGACATCAATTTCGACTTCCTACTCCAGTATATATGGAGCTCACTGGTTACGTCATCTTAACCATGTTACAGGATACCGCGGATTCGCTAATTGGTAAGGCCCATTTTCACTCAAGAAAATTTTGAAAATATTCCACGCACAGAAAATTTTCCGAAAATATCATTGTCAAAAGTTGAAGATTTTCAACTTCAAAATTTTTTTCCGACGGAAAATTTGTGTCGGCCAATCACATTTTACAACCTTTTCTTTCTGTGAAAAATTTTCTTGAGTGGAAATGGGACTTAACATTAGAAATTGCGATCACATGACAAAATTTTATGAGACTGGACATTATTCTTGAGCCAATGAGCCCATTATTCTTGTTCATGTTGGACCAAGTGACTTCGGTATCGTGTAACTGGTCCTAAAATTGATTCAGTCATGTTGATGGTCGCGCTGTCACAAGTAAATGGAAAACAGGGTAATGGAGTCAGAAAACGTCACTAATCTCCATACAGTATATGACTTGGTTGTGCTCAGGATGAATAAAATCATTAAAATCAGTTAAATCATTGTTTTTCTCAATTCAGACTCATTGCAAGAATTTTATTGGGTAACCAACGTAGACTTATCGTCACAATACGAAAAGAAGTTTTCTAAGGACGATTATCCATTTGGTTCGGAAGATTTTTATTTCAAGATCTATGTTTACAATCTGACACCATATTCAACAGTTTCTGTAAGTTTGAAAGTAGTTTAAGTTCTATGTAGTTTTGCATGGCTACTGTATATAATACGTTTTGCTTTCTGGAAACACCATTTATATTTATTACTGCATAGTTAGTAGAAGAGATAGTTTGGAAAGTACACGAGAGCGGTAGAGTAGTAACTCGATGATGCGAGTTCTAGACCAGCTAGGAACAACGGGTCTTCATTGTTATCTGCAGATTCTAATTAATGTACAGGGAGTTTTCAGGATTCTGAATTGAATATCCTCTTTTTTTCAGGTATCCGTTCACCAACCAAATGAGGGTGGAATTAATCTTTTGCAGTTCTTTATTATATTCTTGGCGTAAGTTCTTGATCATATTCCACCTGTCCGCCTTAGTTCTCAAGGATGGGATTCTACTCCTGTCATAAAATTGCTACCAAACACTGCAGTCTTCTGGTGCAGGGGTGGATCCAGCAAGGTTTTTCTATGGAGGTGCATGGGCGAGCAGCCAAGTGTTTCTAAATAATTCTTTAAGGAGTGGTGGGAGAATATTTAAATGAATTGGCTTCCTAACGACTCAACCATCGAAGGCACGAGCTCCCTAGGGGGGGTCAAGGGTATGCCCGCAGAAAATTAGAACCCTAGAGATGCTATTTTCTGCAATATGGGCATTGAGTAATGAGTTTCAGTTTGACTTCAAAAAAGGAAAAACCTTGGAAATCGTGCCATTTTTCTGAATTTGATTTTTTGCTCCCCCGTTGACCAAGGCCAACAGGGGTGCGCACCCCTGTGCACCCCCCCTATAAATCCACCCCTGTTCTAGTGATTGAGAGGTTCAGATTTTGACTTCCACCAACGTAATCTATTCGATTAGCCAATCAATTATGCGTATTAAGCTTGTGAGCGGTAGTGGAAGTCAAGTCTGAACCTTTCTAATACTAGATCGATAAAAAAACGGCTCTTAGTGGACCTCTAAGAAAAACTGTTTATTAGAATTAATATTTCAAATCCGACTATGAGGACTGGACTAGATTTCAAGTCCACGCAATTTGATCTAGTCCAGTCCCAACTGGAGGATTTGAAATGACATCTCATACTAATAAATCACGACTTAAAGTGAGCTGAATTAATTTTGATCCAGTCCTAGGACTGAATTAATATTGATCCAGTCTTAGGACTGGATCAATATACTTCACCAGGTATCCATTGTTATCATCATGTGAGCTACTATACTCATGAATTATTAATGAATTTGAGATCTAATAGTCTAATAGCTATCCGGTAGAAAGTTCGTTTAGTATAACATTTTTGTCTCATTTTTGATTTCAGGTGTTTTGTTGGTTTGTTGTTAATTGCAGTGGCATTCTGGAAAGCCAAATCATTCTTTGATACATTTAGAAGAACTAGAGTAAGTCGAGAGTGTTAACGTGGCATGTTTTGACGCAATCGCTGGGGATGAAACAACAGATCAGATTTAGGAGATTCTAGTATACTTGATAGACGGATCTAATTAGATGAACAAGTTGTTATGACTTGATAATGCTTCTGCAGGTTTTAATAGGTAGTTTGACGCCAAATTTGATCTTTAAAAAAACTCCGAAAACCAAAGGGTTGCCATAGCATTTCTGTGATTTTCTCCTTTGAGCAGAATGTCAACCTTAGACACTAATTACAACAGGATTACAAAGTGACATATACACACGCTTTTTCATGTGAATAAGAGTCACATCTGAACAAGTGCCATAAGTGAGATATAAATACTTTTTCTGGAGAGAAATTAGAAAATCTGCAAATGTGCCAAAGAAACCTATCAAGTGTTTCTTAATTCTTTAAGTTTTGTGTGACTAATATTTCTTTGTTATTCCTTGCAGCGACGAAATGTTGAATTGGTGTATATGACCAACCGTCCATTTGCCCCTGTACCCATCTGTGTAGATAAACCTGGTCATGTACCCATGAAGGTTCGTTTTATTTTACAATCGTGGCAATGCAAGGGTTCCTAATATATCCTACCAATTCATTTGACCAATTGCCCGGCAACTTCCTGTGTTTGATCATTCTCACTTCCTGCCTCTTTATGATTGGTCAATTGCAAACCAAACCAAAACGAAAGGTAATTGGTGCATTCATACAGGAAGTTTATCAAAGAGCTCATCAAATGAATTGGTTTTAGGGACACTCCCATTGCCACGACTGTAATAATTGTTTAACTACCATTACGTTGCGACTGTCTTTTCAAGATCATACGATTTGAAATAGTCTGTAGCCTGAATTTCAAACGGTCACTCGACATCTCAACGACATTGAGTGGCCGTCTGAAAATCAGGCTAACTAGTACCTGTAGAGTTTATTTTTGTGGAGGTAGCCAATCTTCAAATGGAGCTAGGCTATGCCACATTCTCGTACCCAGAGCCCATCTTACATGCCGGCAACAGAGCATGACTGCAGAACAAAATCTAGCCTTTAAACAAGACTTAAATGCCAAGTGTGCCATTAGCCAATAAAACCAGGCTTAGATACCTAGTTTTTTCATGATTTTTGGAGTTATAGTTAGCTCCGAATGATTTTTGGAGTTTAGCCAGTAAACTCCACAATTCGTATTTCAACTCAGTTAGTTTTGAATTACACGTCAAGTTACTCAAGTGTGTATTTTGGTTTGGAGTTAGCCCTTTAGACTTTGGAGGTAGCCTCGCTCCATTGCTTTCAACTTTCTGCAGCCATTCAGTAGTCTGGATCTATCTTGTCTTTTGCATTCGTCGACCACGTGCAGTTCTATTCCTGCAGTATACACACACACGCACGCTAGTTTATTTACATATAACTTCATCTTGTGAACTTTTCTTACCAGAGTAAACCCTCGCCACTTACAACAGAGATCTGCTATGGAAACAAAGCTGCTGTCGTGTCTGTGTTAGTCCGCTTACCACTATGTGCGCAGACAGAGAACTCTACTGGCGCGGCGGCTTTATGTTTTGGAAGTACGCTGGTCAATTACAATGAGCATCAAGGCTCAAGAATGGTGAACTACATGAAAAATATTAAACGAAGACGGAATCCTTTTCGCTCTTCCGCAATTTGAGGGTTAAATTGAATAGAAACTACTTCATGTTGTAGCTTTTGTAATGGATCCATTTGTATTTTAAAATTTGTGAATACAGCCTTTCGATAATTACGTCAGACATACTTTTTGGTCTTGGAGCCTCGCTCTCATCAGTAAATTATGCAAGGTGATTGGCTCACGGTGTATTGGTATATAGGTCGTATTCTAGCAGAGACATACGGATTATCTCAAAATAGTCCACCTTAGTAGGTAAACAAGGAAACCTTTCTGAAACTATGCATGAAGTATATAATTCAGTTGCTCATATGTCGAGTAAAAGCCACCCACCATGTTATATATATAAAGGCTTTTTCTTATAAAACAACCAGTTTTATTATATCAGCGACAGTTGTTTATTTTGACCTATTTCCTATCTACATGCTGGTAATGTAATGGAAAAATATTTTTTGAAATGATTGTAATTGGTTTGAAGAATTTTTTATGTGAACTAGGCTTTAGAACCGTAAATTGTTTAGTCAATGTGGATCCATTACACAAGTGCTTCATTAAGTATAGGTATAAGCGTATGGGGATTGTACCTTCCGAGGAGGCAGTTGAAAGTTTGCCCGAATTATTATGGAGAATGTTGGTGTTCCAATTGAAAAGAATTTTAATTAGTTTCTTTTGTCTGGAGCACCAACATGGCCATGGCGGCTTTTGTTGAGTTGATCCCTGGCGAATGAGTGCAAAGGCTCTATTGTAAAGAAATAACTTGAAGTTAACATATTTTCTGGTAAATCTGCCCGAATGAGGGGAAGTTGCCTCTTGCTCCCCCCCTATCTCGTACGCCTATGTGTATAGGTGGGTTTCACTAAGCGACATCGTGCAGCACGTGGTGGTCCGCTACCCTCGGTCACAGAAGCTTCAGAGAGTTTCGTAGGTAGTATGAACCAGCAGTTACCAGACTGAGAAAATATATTTTTATCGTATGCAGTGGCCCTGGAATGTAAGCTTAAGTTTTTTCGTCCGAAAAGTGTCAACATTTTTTAAGTCAACCACCATCTGCTGGCCTGTAACTCTTATTGAAACCTATTTGCATCTTGTTTAAAGTGTGTAATTAAATGACTGTGTGGGCACAGAATACTACACAGAAGTCCATCTTCATTGTTTTTTGCGTAAGCTCTATTCGTCATGATTCGTCACTCAGCAAGTACCGTAAACAGAAGCAGTCACCCCCCTGGACATGCGCCATTTTTAGTATTTCCAGGGGGGTGACTGCTTCTGTTTACGGTACTTGCTGAGTGACGAATCATGACGAATAGAGCTTACGCTAAAAACAATGGAGATGGACTTCTGTGTAGTATTCTGTGGTGTGGGTGATTCCAGCTATAGACTAAATTTTGATCTAGGCAAGAAGAACGAAATCCAACACCACAGCTTCAAAGAGCATCTTAGCATGAGTAAAACTGCAAAGTTGTGGTTGCGAAATCTTCACAGGCTATGTTTTCCTCATTTTACAACAATTCGCAACCAAACTTTGCAATTTTACTCATTTTACGATGTTCTTTCTAGCTGTGGTAATGGATTTCGTTGTTCTTGTCTAGATCAAAAGTTCGTCTATAGCTGGAATCCATTGCCATCAGGGACGTAGCGTGTCATTGGGGGTGTAGCGGGGTTTTTTTCATGAGTACATTCAAGTAGCAGGCACTTTTTGTTTCGAAAGAATATATATTAGCATAAGGAATACCGGGATAAATCTACTACAACAGTTCGGCGAAATGCTCCCCCGAGAATATTTTCAATATTTATACCCTCAGAAAGCCCAGAAAATGCAACTAGAATTTTGCATTTCAGGTTGAATGCGTTCACTTTTAACTTCCACGTTTTCCTGTCAGTGCTCTTACATTTACCTGAAAATCTGCTTAAGTCACCTAGAAAATTGTCTGAGATTACTCATGAACAAATATCCCCCCACCCAGCTCCTCCACCCCCTCCCCCAAACACACAGCCCGGTCGCTACGTTCCTGATTGCCATATATTGATGTATAATTTAGATTTAAATTTTCTTTCTAGCGTGAACATGTATATGCATACTTCACTTTTCATTTAAACGAAAACATATCAGACATTATTTTTTCAAATTGGCAATGGGATTCTGTACTGCTGTGCAAAATAGTTTTTTTCGCATATTGGCATATTTTTTAAATAATTCTTCACTATTTTACAATGATAGTATAAATGTTGCGCAGCTTCTAGGATGTGGGAACAATGTTATATATCACGCGTATGGATAATAATCAAAATTTTAACATGTATTTATATTATTTAAAAGTATTGCAATATGAACTTTACAAAGTTTTTCAGTGACTAGTAAAAGTCTGCGAAGTAAAAGTTTGATTATCTTCAACAACCTCGTTCCAAGGGTCATCTTCGTGGTGGCGTGTGAGAAAATATTCATGAATCTTTTTGCGTAAACGTTTTGGTTTAGTTAACAATGGGGAGTGACGGACGGTTCCGAATTCGTCCCGTGTGGAACAGAGCCTTGTACACGCTTAAAAACGCACAAGTTGTAATAACAATCCTGCAGCAGACTTGTAGCAATGTCAACAGGATGTGTTCGCACTGCTTGTTCCCAGCTTGTTGACAACTTGCACCCTGTTGAGCTCAACAGACTTGTTCCAACAACTTGTTATCGTCCTACAATTCATCAATTTGTCAACAAGTTGTGAGTGACAACGTTGGGCTTGTAGCAAGTTTGGAACAAGCTGTTAACAACTTGCAACAAGCTTGATAGCACTATCAGACTTGTTACAAGGTTGTTCTAATAAGTCTAATACAGTCATGATATAACAAGAATGTTACAAGGTTGTAACAATATTGTTATATCATGACTGCATCGGACTTGTTGGTTGCAACAAGTCTGATAATATCAACAAGGTTGTTACAAGTTGTTAACAGCTTGTTCAAACTTTTGTTGACAACTTGGGACAAGCAGTGTGAAGATAACTTGTTGACGGCTTGTTGGCAGACTTGTTACAAGATGTGAGATTTTTGCGTGTGTAGAGAAGATATGGGATTTTTACGTGTGTAATATTGTACCCCCTCCCATCCAGAAGTCAGACCTTACAATCACCAATACACCCTTTGGATAATTACGTCATTTGGCCTGGGAGCCTCGCTCTCATGGATCGTGAGCCAATCACCTTGCGTACTTTACTAATGAGAACGAGGCTCCAAGATCAAAAGTCGTGTGTGTGACGTAATTTTAAAAAGAATAATAATGACGTAATTATGACTTGTATAATGAATAACAAGCCACGTTACATGAAGTATGGGTTAGGTTTCCAATATGGCGTAAAATTTGGATTTTGGCAAGCTTCTGTTTCGCTGACTTAAGGGATTTAATATTTTACACCCAGGAAATGACAATGTCATGATTTGTAAGGACGAGTAGAAAATGGATTCTAAGATTCCAAGACGTGTTACTCTCTTCAAAACTGGATGTTCAAAGAACGGCAAAGTATGTTTTGATGACTTTTGAATGTCACTATATTTTGACAATTGACAGTTTGTGAATCACTACTTTAGAATTGAGTGGATATGTCTCTTTTCATTCAAGTTGAATTTAAATAAATAAGTTGGGCGTGTTCTAAGAATTTTCATTGTCTGGCTATTTTGTATTCTAGTCAGAATTTTAAGTTCTTCGTAGTCAGAATTTTAAGTTCTTCGTTCTTTATATAAAATATATAAGTGCCAGCCAGAAATATCGTATGATTTTAGGGAGCATCGATTTCAAAATGTTCTGGCCCCGTACAACTCTAGAGGTTTTTTACGTGTTTGTAATATTTTATCTAAACTCTAGATTGTGCATGTCCCCAACACTATTGAAGAGTTATGTTTGCTTGCTGGACGAAAGCTTAATATCAATGACTGTAAACTCCACTCCAGTAAGGGTGCTCTTATAGATGATCTTCAATTTGTGAGGTATTAAGAAATTACAGCAATCTTTAAGACCTGTTTTATAAGTCGAATTTCGGTCGCGTAGAATGCAATTCAAAGAATAAATAATGAAGCTTTATATCTAGTGTTGCATTCGACGCAACCACAATTCAACGTATAAAACAGGCCTGAGATAAGCCTACTGCACTTACGGTACTATAAATACATTTTTTACTTAAATAGTATAATGCAGAACACATGTATGATAAGATCTTATAAAAATGAAATGTAGTGAATGTACTATTAATATAACTGTTTCACATATTCGGTACTGTAAATGTTGTATGAACTTATATTGTATGAACTTATATTATATAATTATATTTATTTTTAGAGATGATGATGTAATATATGTCTCTGGCGGAGGGAGTTTTAAAGGTAGGGCAGATAGGAACGTTTCAGAACTGAGACATTAATACTCTAGTTTTGAAAATCTGATGGGTACATGGCATGCATTCCCAACCTAAAAGGTCCCTGTTCATTATCTGCTAGATTCATCAGAGGACTGGATCACACTCAATGTTGGAGGAAGACATTTTACTACAACAAGGTAACAAAAACCTGACAACTATCTTTCTATTATCTATAAGGCGCAAAGTGTGAATTTGCCTCGTATGATTTCATTGTCAAGTTGTCATTTCAGTTGTCAAGGAGGTGTGGAAAATTCCTTCTTTCTTTCACCTTAAACAAATATTCTTTTTTTAATTTTTTTATTAGTTTTACAATAAGAAATTGAAGGCACAGACAACAGGACTAATAAAGTCCCAAATTAAGTCCTGCCATTCTTATGATTGCACTCACAAACATTCGTTATTTATAATCAACAACTCTCCAACTATTTAAAAAATGCACACAAAATTTCCTAATCATCGATCAGCACTGACATTTGCATTCAATATGTGAATATGATAAAAAGTTCATTTCTAAACTTTTTCTCCCAGGGCAACATTAGTTGCAAGTGATCCAGAGAGTATGCTAGCAAAGATGTTCTCATCACAAAGTGAGTTACAGATATTCTACATGTAATCAAATTTGAAAACTAGTTTCAATCATATTCTGTAGCACAACTGCAAAATTTGTTGTGTCAAGTGAGATTTAAACTCACATGTTCATGTTTCTAGACATTGAGCTATCAAGTCAATGGAATTGGTAGTGAGTGCATATTCTGACACTGCATGCAGTGTCAGAATAAATAAGAAACTAATTTTTGATATCACTGAGAATGGTTCTGAAATCAAGTTTTGATTCTTGGCATGCAGTAATAGACCATTTGCAGGACCTATGTGACTGTGTAACCCTTCATATAATTATATACAGGGTGTATCAAAAAAAGCGCAATCCTCGACTGAAATGTAAATTGCTAAACAAATAATAGACGAAAACGTTAAAGTTTACATTCATTTTAAAGCGTAGCCATTCAGCTTTCTAACAGTGGGTTGTTTCTTAAATTTGACTCATTGGTTAGCGGGTAATAATACTTTACGTTATTGCGATTGGAGATTAAAAAAATTGAGATGGAATAACAAATCGTTCTCATGAAAATAACTGATTTTTTCATTAAAACAAAAAAATGTTGCATTTTAATCAATGGATTGTAAGAATAAGTATAATTACGGCTTTTCTTCCACTATTTTTAACACAGTTTGAAACTTCAAATGCGATATAATTTTGGCTTGGACCATCTAAGCTGACTGACATCAACTTGCTATAATTTCTGTTTACATTACATCGCAATTCGATGACACTCTGGCTCAGACACCAGAATGTTTTGATTCTATGATTTTTAGCATTCGTTTAGGATTTTCAAACAACCTGGTCTCTTCTAAAATACTTTTAATTTGTTCTTACGTGGTTTTCCAGATGTAGTGACGACAACATTAAAGTTTAAAGAAGAAAATTCTAACATTTAAACCGACTAAACAATAACATAGTAAACTTGCATAATTAAGCAGCAACTAAAAATGGTAGGTTTTACTAAATTTTTTCCTGTGCAATTATTACTAGCATTGGAGACAAGGATAATAGTTTGTTTGAAAGAGAAAAGAACAGGCTTTGAAGTAAGCCTAAAAGCGTTTAACTAGAAATAGTATTTCGAAAGTTATTAAGCACAAAAGATGAATTGCGTTTATTTTGATACACCCTGTATACTGTATATAGTACTGATTAGAGGTGTGCAAATCCAATCTGAATCCGATCAGATTCGTTGGGATTTCAGAACAAAAATATTCATTTCAGGTTGGATTGGATTGATAAAGTTGTTTCGTAATCTGATCGGACTTTGATATTCGAAATAAAATGAATTAATTATCCACGACAACAAGGTTGTCGCTGCAGTATTCGTTTGGTAATTCAATTCAGCTTCTTGACATGTATTTTTTGCTTTTATATTTGTTTGGTTAAATATTCCCACTTGAATGAGAAATTTATTTTATTAAAGGATTCTTCAGATCGGGTAGGAATTCTTTATCAAAACTCGGATTGGATCAGATTAGACAATTGTTGGATTATAAACATCCAATCCAATCCGATGCACACCTCTAGTACTGACTTACTGTCCAAATGATGCCTAGAAATGGAAAGAGCAGAATGATCGATATTAGTTTAAGCCAGAGTTAAGCTTCTTAATATATCATGTTAAATACAATTGATCAGAGCAGTCTACCTTTTAATTAAGGCCTGTTTACCCTAGTCCTGCAATTTTTGCTGTGATTTTTACTGCGATTTTTTTCTTCTGACGCATGTGAACAAGTGGATGAATTATGAATGTTCAGATGAAGGTACATAATAGAGGTGTGCAAATCCGACCCAAAGCCGAATCCGATCCGATTGGATTCGTTCGGATTTTGGAACAAAAATATACATATCGGATCGGATTGATAAAGTTGTTTCGTAGTCGGACTTCGATATTCGAAATAAAATGAATTGGACGACTTGCGCTTTAGAAAAATTTTTAATCTGGGAATAACAAAGGATATTTTTGGAAAGAAGTTATCAAAATTAGAAAACACTGCAAAGTTTGGTTGCAAAATGTTGTAAAATACGGAAAATATAGCCCTGCGAAGTTGGCAAATTTGTATACATTTCTATTACGTGCAGAAATTGGTAACTAATTTAGTTACCAATTCACGCACGTAATACAAAAGAATACAAATTTGCCAACTTTGAAGGGCTATATTTTCCATATTTTACAACATTTTGCAACCAAACTTTGTAATATTACTAATTCCAAGACGCTCTTTCTAGCTGTGGTGATAGATTTCGTTGTTGTTACTTAGATTAAAATTTAGTCTAAAGCGCAAGTCGTCCATTTTCCGCGCATTATTGCAAGAATTAATTATCCATGCATTTATCCAAAGCATTATCGCGGTTGTTAATTGCTGCATTTTTCGTTTGATACTTCAATTGAATGTCACTTTGTCAGCTTCTTGACATGTATTTCTTGTTTTTATATTTATTTGGTTAAACGTTTCAACTTGAATGAGAAATTTATTTTGTTAAAGGATTCTTCGGATCGGATCGGATTGAAATTCTGTATCACAACTCGGATCGGATTCGGATTAGACAATTTCGGATCGGATCGGATTTTAAACATTAGCCAATTGGCGGATTATAAACGTCCAATCCGATCCGATGCACACCTCTAGTACATAAGTTCAGAACATTTGTAACTCCTCTACTTGTTCACATGCATCAGAAGAAGAAAATCGCATTAGAAATTGCAAGTTGGTGTGAACAGGCCTTAATAATTTTTCATGATTATTATGTATGTCTATAGAATCTTGGAAAAGTGCAAGAGACCACACTGGAGCATATCTTATTGATCGCAGTCCTGACTATTTTGCTCCATTACTCAACTATCTTCGTCATGGTAAACTCATCTTGAATGAAGGTGTCAATCCATCTGGAATTCTGGAAGAAGCCAAGTTTTTCGGACTGACTGGCGTGGCTGAACAACTCGAGGAAATAATTAAGGCAAGCACTTCTTTTTTTAGTGGATGGAAATCCTTTACAGAGTTTACACCAACTTAAATGCCATTCTAAATCGAATTGAAAATATTTGATTATTATAGTATTATAATACGTACACCCATGCATGCTTCCTGGAAGTATTGGTAGGTTTACTATTATCTGTCCAATTTAGCATTTGCCTAAATCGATCTGTAAAACCACAATCTGTAAATCCTTTCTAGGATACAGATAAAGATGAAGACAAGCCACTTACAAGACAGGAGTTTGTCAGGATATTATTATCAACGCCTTCAAATTGTGAACTCCGCTGTCAGGTAGGATTAACTAGGCACTAATTCCCCCTGTACCACTTTCAGTCTTCGAAATAACCACCTGTCTACTGTACTTGTTGGATTCAGGTGATTTTTGCAAACGATATGCAAAAAACTTAAATACGAAGATGCCGGATTCTTCGCTATCTGAAATGCAAGATGAACAACATGAAAGTTTCTGCATGCTAAATCTTTCCCAGAATTAACGAAGGAAAAGCCATTTCCGAAACTGTAGATAATTTCTAAATTTTCTCGGCGAGCATGCCCCCAAAACTCCAATGATAAACAAACATAAATGAAAAGTATAGGATCATCAACATGGACATGGGTCTTTGTATTTAGGGAATCAATCTGGAAGGTGCTGACCTATCCCGTCTTGATCTACGGTATATCAATTTCAAGATGGCGAACTTACGAAGAGCCGATTTAGCTGGCGCTAACCTTTCGAACTGTTGTTTTGAACGATCGTGTTTGTCAGGAGCTCATATCGATGTAAGGACATTGACATATAAAATATCATATACGTGTATTACTTAGTAATTTATTGAAGTACTTAACTATTAATTAACCCATTAAGCTGCAATGCGCTCAAATGCACCTGACTTTACTATATTTCACTCCAACGGCAGGTTATTTTATTCTGTCTAACGCCAGACGATTTCACTTGTTAATTAATTAAGGGATAGCCTTGTGCATTATTGGGGTGAAAAGACCAAAATCAACCTAGTCCCCAGAATGAATTAATTAGAATTAATTTTGAACAGACCAATGGGATTGTAGAATTGACCAGCCGATCCCAGGGCCATTTTCACCGATCTTCAGCCGCGGAGGCGAAATGCCCTGGGGACTAGGTTGGGTCAAAATGACGCCCAGTGAACTCTAATAATAACTGGAAGGCTAAGTCAGGGGGGGAAGTTGAAGCCGTGCTTGAAGCTTTTTTTGTAGGTAGACCCAGTCCTTTTTAATTTTTTTTTTCAAAATATGCACATTTTTTGATCAGAAAAATCTTGCCCCAAAACATTAGTTATACTACCAAATTTAATTTATATCAGTAGTATGATAAATGAATTTAATATTCGCAAAGCAAACAAATCACGAATTAGCAAAAAAAATGCGAAAAACACGACCATAAGCATGAACGGTCTGAAAAACCGCGCGTTTTAGGCTGCTTTTTCTGAGTTTTTGGAAGTTTAAGATAAAACTAAGACGTCATACCTCAGGAATTTTTTATACCCATGCAAAATACATCTGTATGCGAAGTTTCAAGAAGATTTAGCGTTTTAAGGTCGAAAAAAAAGCATTTGAAAATTGACAAAAATATTGCCATATTCAAAGTGCTCATAGTGGCCAACAAGATGCCGATGACGAAAATAACATCACTTGAAAAACGCCAATTTATTTATGTTTAAGAGTGACTAAAACAAGGACTAAAAGCTCAGGATCAATAACAATACCTGGGGTATTGTACAACATAAGTTTTGGGACTGTCAAAATGTTTTATAGTATATATTTTTTAGTTGAACGGAGAGATTTCCTTCGGCACATCCAAACTTACGTCATTTTTTCAAAATACAAAAGCAAAATTCCTTACTTTTTGCTGCAGAGAGATGTAAAACAGTCGGAACTAATCGGAAACTTGGTTTAAATCCCAAGTCATTGTTGTATTCCCATGGGAAAAGTGTTTTTCTTGCAAATTTGTGCTCGAAAACAAACTTTTGACAGAATTTTTTTCACTCCTCGAAACTCTCCTTAGTCCTTTTGAAAGCTGATTTTCCCGCGCGCCGGCTTCAACGAATCATAGACTTTCATCATAGGAGTTAGCCTTCCAGTTATTATTAGAGTTCACTGATGACGCCACAATTAAATTTCAGTGCACAGTCATATTTATGTTAGTCTTAGGATTCAGATCAAGGATTGGACCAGTTTTTGAATCAGGATTAGTATTTGGGTTAGATTGGGAGTATTGATAAGGTTGGCCTAAAGAAAATTCAAACAAGATATGGTCTATGATCATGTTTATGCAGACTTGTGCACAGATCAATGTCATCATCTTATCGAATCACTCAATCGTACTGTTAGTAAAGTATTAATAAACAAGATGTCAAAAGATTTGTGCATGGCGAAGCCATCACAACATAAAATCGTGGCTCATTATAGAGACGCTTGGAGTTTTTAGATCATATCTCTGTCAAGTTTTCAGACCATATCTCATTGATTACGGTTTAGGATTTTGGAGGATTAGGATTAGCAATTGCTGTATTTATATTCTGGTTGTTCATATGAAAGATTTCCCAACATGTGATTTAACGGTGACGTTTACAGAAACCGTTTCGGGATTTTGATATCAAAATATTTTATACTTTTTGTGTATATGATGTTTGTGATGTTACTCTGAGTGTGCATCCACACCGGGTAAGCTGAAAAGTTAGCTTGACCACGATGGGAATCGAACCCGCGACCTTTGGGATACTATAGTCGACTGGTATCCCAAATCCAACCCGCGACTTTTGGGATACTAGTCGACCTGTATCCCAAAGGTCACGGTTCGATTCCCATCGTGGTCCGGCAAATGTTTCAGCTTGCGCGGTGTGGATGCATACTCGGAGTAACACCACAAACATCAAAATGTTTGTTTTTGTACAGGGAGCTTCTTTAAGTGGCGTTCGTATGCAACGAGCAAACTTGGAAGGAGCCTCGCTGATGGCGTGTAACTTTGAAGATCCCAGTGGAGTCAGGAGTGCTAACTTAGAAGGTAATACAGGAAGTAGGAAATACTTACACAGGTCTTCATTTTTATATTCATCCAATAAACTCCGTTTTAAATGATACTAGGAATTATCAAATCAACATCTGTCAACTTGCAAATGAAACGCAAGGATCTAACTATACAACGACTATTGTTTAAAGCGAATTATTGAAAAGCAAGTGATTTTAACTGACAAGATCAAGGGGAAAGTTTGTGCAAATCATCAGGAGAATACTGTATAAAGTTTACTTATGTCAAACTTTTGTGCACGTGTGGGTTCAGCAGAGTGCTGAGGCATTCAAATTCTAACAGTACGTTACTTCAGTAGTTCTGGGGGTTTTGAGACACCCTGTATACTCTTTCGGAAAGTGTTCAGTCTGACTATAAAGCTCGTTCCCAGAGCAATGCCTGTGCGCAGGCAAGGAAGTCATTGCCCATAGATATAGGAGATCTAGATTGCTAACGCATACCTATAGCGCAGGCGGGGCCTACATGATAAATCCAAGATGGCGGTACAACAGGGCAAAAAGACTATAGATTCTATTACGAAAATCAGGATTTTTGCATTTTTTGCGTCGCATTGTTTCGAAACTTATTCGGTCAAATTTTATGGTAAAGAGAAACTTACCGCGAAGATTTTGAGCATATATATGATTGAATTGGATGAAAAATCGCAAAATTATCCAGCGATAAAAGTTCGTGTAAAATGGTCAGTTGCTCATTCGGAGCGTTTTATTGCCCGAAAACTTGCGCTATGTTAACATCTAGCATTGTGAATGATGTTTTATATTTGCATCTCTCATCATCATCTGTTCTGTCCTCATAATTATGAAAAATGAACTGTTATGTACCCCCCCCCTCCTTGCTTGTTAGAGAAATAAACTGATGAGAGCACTGGATGAGGGTCTATCACCTATGGTCTATTATAATTTGCTTTTTATGCAAATAGTGAGCAAAAATTAAAGCAAAACTGTACAAGTTACATATATAGTACTATATCAGTACTATACACAAACTTTTATCGATGGATAATTTTGCGAGTTTTCATCCAATTCAATCGTATATATGCTCAACATCTTCGCGGTAAGTTTCTCTTTACCATAAAATTTGACCGAATAAGTTTCAAAACAATGTGACGGCAAAAAATGCAAAAATCCTGATTTTCATAATAGAATTTATATAGTCTTTTTGCCCTGTTGTACCGCCATCTTGGATTTATCATGTAGGCCCCACCTGCGCTAGGTATGCATTAGCAATCTAGATCTCCTATATCTATGCCCTAAACCCCCACTTGTTTCAGGCTGGCTAAGCTCCTGATGAGTGTTCTGAATATATGTAATGTCATCTGAACATTCATAACCCTGCAACTTATTCACGTTTATCAGAAGACGATTGCATCTAAAGTCGTAATAAAAATTGCACATATGGGCCTTAATACAATTTCTTTAACATTTTTGTTAAAGATAGCTAAATAAAATGATAAAGGTACAGTTACTTGAATTTTTGTGCAAATTTTCAAAACACTATTTGCTGTAAATATGACAAGATATTTCAAGATACAAATACTGTAATTCTTACATAAATTTCTTGTAAATATTAACCTGCAGCTACCATAGATTCTATTTTGAAATATATATATACATTCTTTAATGGTGACATACTGTATACCAGTGATAGGTTATTAGTGATGTGTACTGTACTGTTTGTACTGTAACAACTTTTTGAAACTAAAATACAGTATTGATCATGTTTTAATATATATTTACCATGTATCTTTCAGTCTTTCTACCACAATTTCAATAATGGTCCAAAATTGTAAACTTTTGAGGAACAAACCAATATAACACAACGTTAAACATTAACCTTTCACGTTGAATTGTTGAAACCTAAAACCTTCCATAACCTTGACTACACCAAGCTAACAATGACTGGCATGCTTTCTTGAACTTAGCATAACCGTCATGACAAATTGGCAAAATAACCTTATTGGAGCAACTGTCAGGTTCCAGAAGAGATTTTGTTGAATCATTGTTGAATTCAATTTTGAATTCATCCACCAAGATTTGTGAACCAGTTATAAACACAAGCAATATAGATGTCAATTTTTCCCCTGAAACTGGGTCTGCAAAGAATGAAAGTTCAAAATAGTGTACTAACATTGGCTGTGTTTATACTAGAGACGGGTAATTCGTCTGGATGAACTTAGGCGACAATTTCGTATGGGTCTTAGTCTTTTAGAGTCCCGTTCGCTCTCTTGTGGCTTGAACGTTGTTCAATAAAGTTGCTAAAATTTTTGTGCGTATGATAATCAGGGGCGGCGCTAACCCTCTTCTAGTGGGGGGGGGGTGTGAGGGATCTTTTTGCTGACTGTTTGGTAATTTTGCCGAGTCATTAGCCTATAGTAAAGGTACGTTTAAATGCGTTTTATTATACCCTCTATTAAGCCGGTTTTCCACTAGCGAATTTTTCCGCACAAATCGACATGTAATGCGAAACCGGCCTGTCGAGAAAGAGTTAAGAGACCTTTTTCCTTTGTCGACATCCATTTTGATACGTCTTGCTGATGTAATAAGTGATACCAACAAAGGAAAAAGGTCGCTTCGCGCAAGAAAATTCGCTAGTGGAAAACCAACTCTTCATTGCCTCTTTTATTGAACAGTAATAAACAACAATGACAACAACAACAACAACCAAACAAATTTAATTCCCTATTTATGATTTCAACAATATTATGTTTTTGGACTGAAAGAAGTGAAGTACTGTATTCAAAAGAATTTGCATTGCTGCATGTGTGCTTTCTGAATTTTGATGTATACACCAAGTCTCTAATAATATCAAACTGAAAGTCTGAAACTTTATATTTGACACGAGTTTTACTATTTGTAGCGAAGTCTAGCATTACAAGAAATACAAGATGAAATATCACATGCTTAATCGCTTTCGTCACAGTGAAACAGTTTTTTTAAGAATGAAAAGACTGAACGTATCCGTTGAATTCCGTTCATATGAATTTACTTAATATATATTCTCGGTTTGCCATCTAACGCCTAATTCGTTTTGATGCCCACTGATTTACTACTTGGTACATGTCTAAACCATCTGTCAGGTCCTTTTCACAATTTAACAGCATCAAATTATCTAACCTCTTGTCCCCCATTGTTGAGCGGTAAACACTCTTCACGAATTTCAGATGACTGAAAGTTCTCTCATTTTTAGCGACTGAAATTGGAGCTGTTAGCATTAACTGATATGCCTTCCATGTTAATGGCAGTGTTTTTCTCTGCTCATAAGCAAATTGGACGATGTTGTCCATGCTTCCGTTCTTTAATTCTTCCTTGTGGTCAACTATGTTTTTGAAAACTTCAAGTTCAGCTTCTAACACGTCAGCATCCACATCATTGGGGAACATTTCTGCGAGTTTCTGTATGATTTCAGGTGATGTATGGAACTTTTCTATCCAATTTCTTTTCAATTTCTGCCTGCGTACCATTGTGTATTCCAGACATATTTGAAGCGAAATCATATTACTGGAAAACCAGTTCAGAGGACTTCAAACCACTATCTTCTAATGACGTAAGGATATCACTGGCTTGTCCATTGCCTGTTTTATCGGTCGTTTCTTTAACTTCAATAAGTCGTTCTTTAACTGCAAAAGATGGACTATCCTCCTCAACATATCGGACAGCAACAGCAAGGCGATCCTTGTTTGAAGTGTCAGGGGTAGTATCCGCCATAACGGAAAACATCTTTGAATCGCTTACTTCTTCTTTCACCTTGTCCCGAATATTTTCTGCCAAAATATCAATCATTTCGTTTTGCAAGTCATGGCTCATGTATGTAACATGATATGGTCGCAAACGAACCTCGTTGAGCCATCTATTGAGGCTTGGACAATGCCTAGATAGAAGTTGGACAATCTGGTTAAAATTGCCATCTTCTTCATCCTGCTTGTGCGTTGAGTTTGTTGATCTACCTCTGAAAGCTATCCCTTGTCGGGCCAGAGTGCGTACAACATTTTTCTTTATCAAGGAGTAAGTCTACATTTAACGACTCTTGACTAAAAGCATAGAAATCCGCTAATGCAGCCTTATGGCTTTTCGATCCAAAATGCTCAGCATGTTTTCCTTTCTTCTTAGTTCCTCGACTGGTCATTTTGTGCCATTGTCACATACCATCTATAGACCATGCTGTATCGGCATGCTCCCTGCCAGGTCCGGATGGAAATAATGAACATACGTAGCAAAATGCCGCATCTTTTGAAATACTGTACTCGAGATGTGGAAATGATGCGTACCATACACTAGAAAACCGACATTGTTTTCATTGGGGGATATCTTCATGCTGTGGGAAAACAGATAACTTAGGCTGGTGTGGTCCCAATTTTATGATGTACTTCTTTTCAGTGAGTGAATTTACTTTGTATCTCTCACCAGGATCATGGCTTGGTACTGACATGACAATTTCTTCGTCATTTGGCACTGCAGCTCTCTTTTTTTCTTCCATTTCCTTCAACAAAGCGCTGCTCATTTTCCTGATTTTATTGGAATTCCTACAAATTTGTTGTGTTAGTTCCTCAGCATTGGTCAAGAAAGTTTCTATCGCAGGACAAGTATCACTTTTTACTTCATCCACTAATTCTGATGCCCTCTTGAGATCTTCAACCAGGTATGATAATTCGCCAGCACAAGTCAACCAATTGTGATCGTTGTTCTCTGATGAAGACTCTGCATCACTTTCATTTTCACTTTCAGAAGAAGTGCAAACGGTAAAACTGGCACTGGATAAATTTACATCTGGTTCAAGTAACGCAGATGTACACCTTGATTCAAGCTTGCCTTCTGATATTACATCACCTGAATCTGCCAGTGATTCTGGTTCGCTTTCGTTTAGCAACATTATTGGGAAAAGTGCAGTGGCCGCAGCTATGGTTGTGTCTGGGATGGTGTTTAGTTTTTCTGATGGAATTGGCAATGCACCTGATGTTTCATCATGCTCATTATGAATTGGGATTACAGAGGGAGGGCTGGTATCATTAGAAGATGGCAAAGTACTACTCGATAGTTTGTTGTTACACATAAAATCATTAAAAATGCGCTTTTTTGGCAGCTTCAAATGGATTTCGAGGAGCATTTGGCGACTTTGTACGGTATAACTTTGTTTTTCTTTAACATGGCAGTATGAAATGTTTTGTTGTGTGTAGTTTGATAGTTGTCATCAAACTGTCTATGACTGTCTTTTTAAATTTTAATATTTATAAAATACTCTAAATATTTATAATGATAGTCACAATGGCAAAATTTATAACACTTTCAAACTGCATTTGCAAACCGTATAGCAGGTTAACAGGTTCTGCCTTTTTAAATAATCAAATTAGATACTGGAAAACTTGTTAAACACGCTACCTTTTAAAATTGCTTCACGCCATAAGCTATCGTGAACCATAAATAGGTTAAAAGGAGTTAAAATTGAATATTCAAATGTTTACCAATTTCGTTTGTTGAAATCTGCACTCTTTTTGGTCAGCAAAAATTTTCGGCGATACTTGGTTACATATAGAACGCATTGTCGCGGATCAATGAACCGATACAGAGTCGGATAGATGTTCATATATTGTGTGGGGTGCGGCCACGTAACTACTTACTTGTGATATATTCGGTGTCTCGGGATTTCTTCCGTGATATTCGGTTTGAATTCAATTATTCAGGAAGTCAATTTTCGTTTCTTCAGTGGTCATCTTTAGCCAATCCAGTTTTGCCGACTGAGGTAACGATTTGCCGAGTTGGTGACAAGTGGGGGTGTTCCACCCCCCACACCCCCCTGTAGCGCCACCCCTGATGATAATTCGTCTGCAAATAAAACGCAGCTAACATACAAATTACTTGGTAGTTAGTTCGTCTCAGTAGACGAATGCAACCTGTTAATTCGTCCAGACGGATAATTTGTCTGCTAGTATAAACGAAATCCAGACAAAGTTAGTTGGACGAGGAGAGACCGTGCAACAAAGTTAGCCTTTCTCATGATGACGAATATCCGCCATTTTTGGGTGGCATCTATTTCTCATTAACCAATACAATACAATGTGAAAAACAATTTTTCAAAATAAACTAACCATTTACAAAGCAAATTTACCATCATTCGTCCAAAAAATTATAAAAAGTCGCTGTTATGTGGACTTATCGCACAGACTTCGGTTGAAATGCCTGCCATAAATGGCAGTGTGCAAAAGGCTAATTCAGCAGTTTTTCATATTAGATGCCTTTCTCTGGGTCAAAAGTTAATTTGTCCGACTAGGTCGTCCAGCATTTTATACAAACACAAATATATGACTGATATGAGATGCCTATTCATGTTTTAAACAATAGTCACAGTGGGGTATCCTAAAGCACTGTCACTTGACAGAGAAATTAATTTATTCTACAGTGAAGTATTTTTGTACCATATGTTGAGTTATGTGAAAAGCACTGCTGGGGAAAAATAAAGGCCGATCTGGCACATGCTGTCTTTCGTGTAATGTGGGGTACAGAGAAGCTCAGAGTAAAAGCTTGGTTATGCAGTTGGCTCGGAGTCACATAATATTTGATATGGGGATAATGCCAACACTCACAGATTGTCACAGGGGGATTGGGGTATCACAAATCGGAAAACAAGTGTCACATATTTTGTGTATGGCCCCATACCCGATTCTTTGTCAGCTTCTTCTAAAAAATCAAGAAACCACTGCACCGGATTTCTTTTTTCATTAGTATCAAAATCAAACGAGTCAATTCCTTTGAACCTGGCCTTCATTAACTTCACATCATCTTCTACATCTTCTGGACTAGGGAACACAATGGATGTAACAGATGGATTGGACCTCATCAATGTTCCAAGGTCACATGTGTTCATGCCTGTAAATATAGCATCAAGTGCGGCTGTTCTTGTTGTCAGCACTTCTGCAACAATGTCTTGAACTGCCTTTTCTTTGTTTTGATCTATCAGGGAAAGGTCACTCAACCCATGTCTCACCATTAGACTTTCAATCTTGTCTCGATCAGTTTCATCAAGGCTGTGACAGCTGTTATCAAGCACCTATAATAAAATAACAATTAAAGTGAATGGTTGTACAGTTCTATATATGAACATTTTGACACCATGGGAATGTATACAGTAGAAAACCTAGTAGCGCTATTACAAAAATGGTTATACTAAGATAACAAGAATTATTGTATCGCAAGCATCACTTCCGGTGAAATGGCGGACTGTGATTGACTGAGCACTTTTAGACTCTGTGTGTGTACACAGGGTACCGGACGACATTGGGGCCGGGCTGAAATTCGTCCTTTTTCGCTTGTTTAGACGCGAGTAAAGCCTAGTAAAGTATACCCCTAAAAATGTGACCATTTTCCCAGTATAGCAGTACAAAAAGCCTTACTGTAATCAGTAATTAAAAATTCCTTCACATAAACAGGGGTTTCAAAATAAGCCGTCGCATTTGACTGCAACTCGTCTATTTGTGACAGCTACTTTTTCTTAATTTTGTAAGTAACTAAAAATTCTATTAAAATACCAAAGTGTTTACAAAACGTTTTGTGAGCAAACAAGCGTTATTTCCCCTGGAATTTCATCAAAACATAGCGACAGTCACAGATTAGAAGCTTTGATACGTCTTTTGCACGCTGAGAATAGGCTCATAGCAGTTTCAAAATCGGAAAAATCCTTATTTTCCCCCAAATTGAACTAAAATTTCCAAGAATTTCTCCCATTTTTACGTAGATTTTCGCAAAATCATGCCAACTAAAAATGTTTTGAATATATTTGCTGCAATAGATCAAACAAGCTATATGAGTTTACATTGATTCATTAAAAGTCCAATAATTCAATTAAGCAAATTAAAGGTATTTAAATTATTTAGTGCTGCCAGGCATTTCAAACAACTATGGTTTTGTTGGGTGATGTTTACTGTATGTAAACGTTGTTACCTTCGCCAGCAGGTTATGTAATCATGTGGGTTTGTATGTGTGTGTGTGTATGTGTGTTGGTCTGTGAGCACGATAACTCAAGAAATACCAACCATATCCATACAAAATTTTTTGAATGCATTTCCCATCAGCTAAGGAAGAACTGATTAAAATTTGGTTGAATTTGGTTAAAAATTGAATGAGAAATAACAAAAGTTTGTCTTGCTTTTCACGGTCAATTAAATAAAACTTTATACTGAATGCGTACTTAGGATGTGTATAATTTATGCACCAGCCATTCAAATTCTAATAACAATAAATTACTTCAATAGTTTGCGCTTTTTTCACTTCCGAGTAGGGTGGAGATATGCAGTGTCTGAGTGCCCTCTAGTTGTTATAGGCATTAATTATATGAACATAAATTGAAAAGTGTTTTAGACATTTAAAATATGATTTTTTGTGTCTCAAGAATAAATGGTGAAAAATGCAGCTCCTAGAGTCTAGCAGTTCAAAATTTTCTGGAAGCATGCTGTCAGATCCCCCAAGTTGCGAAGTTCGGCCTTCGGTTGCAACTCCTACTCTTCCCAATGCAACGTCTGCTATGAAATGTTTTGAAACCACTGATAAAACAGCTTGTACTTGGCTAAAAGCATGGTCTTAGCTCTTAAGCCAAAGGCAAGGCCATGGCCAATGGGTTTTGTGATGTACTGCATGTGAAAACTGGTGTACATTGAAGTTGTTTTCCTGCAAAATATTCGACAACATGCATGTTATGGTTCTTAATTATCATGCTGTACTTGACCACTTTATTTTGATTATTATTATAAAATGACCGGCAAGGTAACAATTTGACCGGACAACTCCGCATTCTGGCCGGACATTGTCATTGTCCGTTGACTGGCCGTTATTTCGCGCCCTGTTTTCTTCGACCAAATGTTTACCATGCTACCAATACAACATGCATTTAAAATCGTGCAGTACTTGTTTGTTTCTATAAATGCCATATAATAAACTTCTAATTAACTTCGTTTGCTCGGTACGTACAGAGAAATGTTGGACCTTGGTCTTTTTGCACAAACCTCGCCATACGGAGCCCGGTCTGTACAAAAATGACCTCGGTCCAATATTTCTCTGTACAGATTTCACGTTCGGTTAATAAGAAGCTATTACTGGTCCGAAATAAAGAATCTTTTAAGTGAAAATACTTTTAAAATGAGTCAAAATGAGTCACAAACTATTCGTTCAGGAATTTGGAGATATCTCATCAACAAGGGCAAATCATTTTTGTCAAAACGCAACTCTGTGCAACACTCAACCTCGTCCCAAGTTTGGAAATCAAATTCTTCATATTTCCAATACAGATAAATTGATTTCGACAGGTTGTAATCAAATAGTAACGCAAATTCTACGTTGTCTATCAAATGATCTGTATATGCAAACATTCAAGCATCACAGGCAGCTTGAAGACCACGAACAGCCATGTTTTTGCTGTTGTTATATCTGTGTTATATCATCATTCAATATATAGCATAATATAAAATTCAAAAAATACTTACTGTAAAAATCACGACATCATGACGATAGCGGTAAAGAATTTAACAGAGATACTTTATTTTGTTTGACCATCAATTTACAATGATAAAAAATAAAATAAGATTACATAAGATTGTCTAGAAATTTTATCAAATGCTCGAAAGTTTGTGTATTCAAATTTCAAACACATTTACAGACTATTCCGTTCAACTTCAGGACTTTTCGTTGTTCTACGGAAACAGAGTTATTTATCTGATCAAAAAATTCTTTAAATTTGCCTTGACTGATCAGCAAAGTCTTTATTTAAATTCGAGAACACAAAACAACACCATCCTCGCAAATCTAAATCACATTTCATTCATAACGCGACGGCATCCTATTTCCAGTCTCTCCCTCAGTCAACCACGTTCTCGTTGACGTTGCGTTATCTAAAACTGTCTATTCTCAACCCACTGTGACTCGACCCAGCGCATCCAATACTTTTCATAGAGGTTTTTTTCATAGAGTTTTTTGTATCTGCGCGGAGCGCTAGATACTATGCTATCGAGTTTGTGCGTTAAACACTCAGGTCGACTAATTAGGGCTGTATGCCTGCGAACAGGCCGTAAAACAAAGATGGCGGCTTTCTACAGAGTGACGATTGTTTTATCCTAGAAGATTAATTTATTTATTTCGTCCAATCATTATGGTAATTATTTACATAAAAGTATTAAAGCTACAACTTTAAATAGGGCAAGGAGTCTAAAGAAACCTTCATAGGCTTTTAAGGTAAGGCCCTAGTTTAATGTCCAGTGCAAAGTTTTATATTGTGTCAATCAGTGCCAGTAAAAGTATTTACAAGAATATGAAGATTAAACAATATTGCTTTCACTAGTAAGAATAAAGTACATAAGAAGGAGAAAATTTGGAGAGCTATAAAGACATAATCTGTTAATTACATGAATATGAATTAGACTTCCTTGTTTAAAATATAAGTTCACTAGATTGTATTGACAATGTCAATTATGTATTTTCGATTTTTTTTTAAAGATTGGTAGTGATGTTATTTTTGTCAAGCTAACATCAAGATTATTCCGAACATCCACTCCTTTCACTGAGAGTGAGTGCTTAGTATAATTAGTTCAATGGCAATGCATATGAAGTTTCGACGAGTTTCGGGTACTGTATTACTATTGGTGAATTTGGCTATTTGCCATAAAAAATCCGTAAATGAATGTGGCAAGTTTTGTAAATGATGGTATCGGAACATGAATAAGCTTATCAAGTTAGTAAGTAACATCTTAAAGTAACATCTTAAAGCCTTTTCGTGAGTAACCATACATTGCATGGTTACTCACGAAAAGGCTTTAAGATGTTACTTCGAAAATGGCATTTGCAGCATTCTGAGAACACATTTTGTTAAAAACTAGGTTTTCAAAACACTGTTTTAATTAATGGTATTAAATTACAATGTTTTAATTAATGGTACTATTATATAAGTGTGATTTGTATTATTTGGTACAAGATTTTTACAGTTTATGTGTCTGCCACTGGCAGTTGACTGACAGTTGATTGCAGTAGAGAAGAGACTGCAATCTGAACATTTTTTTGTCATATCATCAAATATAAACAAAGTGACTAGCCGGCAGCTGGGTATTTATGATAGTGACTATAGTTAAATATAAAAAAACTTTTGTTTGCGCTAGCTTTCACCGAGCTTACCGTTAGAGTGTATGGTAGGCACTGTGTGCGGAAAGTGAAACGCAGTCTGGGTCGGGTTGCGTTTTGTTTGACTTAGCATTTTTTCTTAGTCACTATATAGCCAGCAGATTACTAAATAGCTGGCTGCCAGCTGTATAGTCACTTCGAAATTTAAATGTTTACTCAATAATTATGAATGAAATTTTTTCATAGCAACCATGGATTTCCTTTGCGCAGATACATGTACGCTTAGCGTACCTATTTTTATTCATGTAAATACATATTAATTAAACTTGAATAAATTCCAGTCTCTTTTTGCTTTGCACATCCTGTCACATCCTCATTTTTGGTTCAAATCTTGTTTGTTTTTCATCGCCATATTTTGACAGTCTTTATAAACTATATTTGTTCATCTTATACTGTTATTTATTTAACCTTGCATTTATAAGAGTGTATTCGTTTTACGAGTCAAGCTCGAGCCCGAGTCAAGCTTGAGTCACGAGTCCAATTCGAGTCAAGCTAAAAATTTCTAACTGTATACAATCGTCTCCACACTTCCCAGAAAAAGCTTTCTCACACCCGCGACACACCTCCGAAATCAGCTGTTATACTTCCTGTTTACTTCATAAATGAAGGTTACCAGCCTGTGTGCGGGTTATATATATGAATTGAAACAATGGCCTCTGACAAAGGTATAGTAAAAGCATGGTTTTCTTTGTTTGCAATCTGTTTCAATCGTATTTATAAACCATTACGAAATCGTGCAGTTTTTCATCTACTTGTCTTTTAACTCGTCATTTTTTATTGTTTCTTTCAGAAAAAGACAATTTAATTGCTATTAAGGTATTAAATTTATTGTTAATTAAGCTGTCTCTTAAGACCATGCACTTAGACAGATTTAATATGGGCCATTCCACGTAATATCTACACAGCCCCTATTGCCGACGGCGAAATTTCTTAGGGATGGGAAGCAAAGGCTTTTTTTCTGTAGGGTTAGCAATAAAAGATTATGTTTCCTAGCCCTAGAAGTGTTGCAATTCAATTGTTTTAGGAGTAAATTTCCGACGGATTTTACACATAAAATTTCTTTTTTTCGGCCTTAAGATATGTTACACCTCATCCATAAGGGGTTGGATATTAAATGGAATATGGTGCTATGATAAATTATCAAATACAATGACCAAGAGTATCAAATACAGTAACCAAGGGGTTCTATTTAAAAAGTTAAAACTTTCTACAATTTAATACAAAATAGAAATATGAAATTTTTAAATATTTAACGAAGCCTGTATTTCGTTATTAATTCATTGATAAAAAAATAAAGACAAGCAACATCATAATGTTATTTAGACTATTTATTTAGTTTTCTGATCCTATTATTTCTTTTAGGATGCTATATGTATTGATTTGACATTGGACAGGTATGTATAACTGTATTATGGCTTGGTATATATACCGGTATGGAATTCTAGGTAAAGTTATGATTTTGCGGGACAATTAGCATCTCTAACTATTCAATTAGTTTATTAATAAAGTAATCCTGTGTGGGGGGGGGGTGGAGGGGGAGGCACAGACAAAGTTGGGGGATGATTAAAAGAAGCATTTCCTCCCAGAAAAATTTAATATCCTGCTTTGACCAAGCCTCACAACTAGTCTGTGAGGCAGGCTCTTCTTTGGTTAAGCCCCATTTACACGAGCAAATTTTCTTTAGCAAATTCAGTTGTATGTCAAAAAATATTTTGTCTGTGTGGATGAAAAATTCGTAACAAATTGCATTTGATCAAAAGCTGGCATGCCAGCTTTTTACATCAAAGAAAATTTGCCAAATGAGTAAATTTGGCTGTATGTGTGGATGGCTATCACAGAAAATTTGTCAAATATTTTAAACAAAATGGCGGCGGTTCAAGGAGTGAAGCATTCAATTTCACGGTCGGACAACATTACTTTCCTTCATGAATTGCTTAGTGTTCGAGAAAGTTATGGAACCCTAAAATATTATTGTGTAGTTCCAGAAAATATCCAGACTTCCTCCACGGAAAAGACTGGAAATTCCAGAGGATATTGTCGTGAATTAAGCAGTCCAGTTAATGTAAATAGTCCAGTTGACATTATGTAATTAGACATGTAGATTGCATCAGCTACGAACACGAACAGATATTGAGATGTCTAACACGAACACATTTTAGATAGTACGAACACATGTAGTTTTCCTCAACCTTTTTAGCTTTAAATATATAACCATAAAACGAAGACAGTTTCTCTTACTTACTCGATCGAACCTCGCTATTCTCTACATTGGTACCGTGACCAGGATGGAGGAACTCACAAGAATACAAGCATCGAGACGAGCTCACAAAGCACATGTGACAAGATTAGTAAAGAAAACCAGCAAAATTTTAACGAACGAAAAGCCCGACGAAATGTTACTAAGCAGTTTAAATACATCTCTCGAACAATTAGTAAGGAAAAGGGATTTGATACGGGAATTGGACCAGAAAATCGAAGCGAAAACTACAGACGAAAAGAACTTAGAAACGGAGATATTCGAAGCCGAAGAACTGAGCTGTGACCTGGAAGAAAAGATCAACCACATACGTAAGTACATTGACTTGTCTATTAGCGCTTTGAACAATCCATCTACTGTATCTACACAAGAAAATACTGGCTCAAGCTTGCCATCTGTTTCACAAAATACAAATACAGAACCGTCATCTGCAGCAGCCGATGTACAGTCTCATGATCAATCAACCCCAGACCATCCACCATTACAAACTAACCCCTTGAATACTAGCACCTCTTCGGAAGATACTCCCACAACTCAACTTCCATCTTCAAATACAGTACCCAATATGTCTCAAACAATATGTAAACTCCCAAAGCTGAATCTTCCTGTATTTTCTGGGAACCCCCTAGACTGGCAGTCATTTTGGGACTCCTTTGAAGCAGCAGTCCATAGAAACCCCTCATTAAATGGAATTCAAAAGTTCAAATATTTGAAAGCGCAACTCAAGAACAAAGCACTGCATTCAATTATGGGTTTTCAACTTACGAACAGTAACTACGAGCAAGCAGTCACCCTCCTTAAGGACAGATTCGGACAAACTGATAAAGTTATTAATGCACATATGCAAGCACTCCTAGATATCAGGAGTCCTAACAGACAGTTGGAAGACCTTCAGAAATTTTACGATACATTAGAAACACACATTCGTGGTCTCGCATCACTTGGAAAAGCACATGAATCATACGGTGATCTCTTGATACCCATAATCCTTGGCAAGCTCCCAAACGATGTACGAAAGAACTTAGCACGTGAACACGAAACCCTAGATTGGACCATCGACCAACTTCGAAACGCCTTACAGAAAGAACTAAGAATTCTAGAGGCAGGGAAATTTGTCAACCCAACATTAATTGAAAGTAAGGACACTAAATCATCTATTACATCATCCTTCTACACTGGTATCCCTAAAGATCCCTCATCATCCCATTACCCAAATCCCAGAGCAAAGGCCCCACCACCATGTGTCTACTGTAAGAAGGCGCACTCATCTAAACATTGCCAAACAGTTACAGATTACCAAAAACGATTAGAAACAGTCAAGAAAGAAAATCTTTGTTTCAATTGCCTTGGGCACCATAAAGCTTCTAAATGCCGATCGAAGAACCGCTGCACGAATTGCAATCGCAAACACCACACCAGTCTCTGCAATAAGGAAAATGAACCGTCGACATCCAAGGAGCAAACCACCCACAATGAAGATACTCAAACCCCAGAAGTCACACATGCAACATTAACACCCACAGCACAGATGAGCTACATGGGTCCCAGTCCCCATCAAACCTCATTACTCAAAACAGCCATTGCGACAATTAGATCAGACAGCACTGCTATCGAAACTAACATTCTCTTTGATGAGGGTGCCCAACGTAGTTTTATATCACAGTCTCTTGCATCAAAATTAGGACTACAGACTTCAACTAAAGAAACCATCAACCTCGCCACGTTTGGTGCAGTTACCCCGACCAGAAGAAACCTAGATGTTGTTACGATACACATTGAAACTGAATCATCAGGAAATATTCCAATACAAGCCCTCATTGTTCCAGAAATCGCCACTCCATTGCAGAATTCAGTCAGAACTGCTACTCAGAACTACCCCTACTTACAGGGCCTCAAACTTGCACATCCAGTGACCGACAATGAGAACTTTGAAATATCATTACTAATTGGTGCTGATCATTATTGGGACATTGTTGAGGATCACATCATTCGAGGCAACGGTCCAACAGCCATGCAATCCAAGCTAGGCTACCTGTTATCCGGACCTGTAGCATCCACAGCCAGTACCAGGAACTATCCAACCAATATGCTGAATGTTATGCTTTCCCATCGTGAAGAAGATGATCGTATCGAACGGTTCTGGAATTTAGAAACTTTGGGTATTACCGAACCAGATCCACACATTGAAGAAAACAGCTTTATCCATGAGTATCAACAAACATCCATTTCTTGCGAACGGGACGGAAGTTACACAGCAAGATTTCCTTGGAAGAAGGATCACCCCCCACTACCTTCGAACAACATCGTCTGCGAAAAACGCACTAGGGCTACAATCAAGAGATTGAACCAAACACCCGATTTGCTACGCACTTATGGCACTATCATCAAAGAACAAGAACAAAGGGGCTTCATCGAGAAAATTCCCAATACAGCAATTAACCACAACGTCCATTGCGTACCCCACCACCCAGTTAAGAAAGATTCACCAACCACTCCTATTCGGATTGTTTACGACTGCAGCTGCAAAGCATCCCCGAAACTTGCAAGCCTTAATGATTGCCTTCAACCCGGTCCACCACTTCTCAACGATATGTCAGGAATCCTCCTTCGATTTCGTACCCACAGCTATGGTATCGTTACTGATATAGAGAAAGCATTCCTTCACCTTAACTTACATGAGGACGATAGAGACTTCACTCGATTCCTATGGTTATCTGATCCAGCAGATCCAAACAGTTCCTTTGACACCTATCGTTTTAAGGCTGTTCCTTTTGGGACCACAAGCTCTCCGTTCATGCTAAATGCAACAGTTCAACATCACTTAGAAAATTTCAACTCACCTGTTTCCCTCGATATGAAAAGAAACATGTACGTTGACAACGTGATCTCTGGTACTGACACTGAAACATCTGCAATCAACTACTACAATGAAGCAAGATTTATTATGAACGATGCCAAATTCAACCTGCGCTCTTGGGCTTCAAATTGTTCTGATTTACAAGATTTAACGATTCAAGAAAACACAGCCGATACAGGTGATGAAATTAACGTTCTCGGTATGCATTGGAAAACCTCTTCTGATACCCTCGCATTAACCAACAAAGCCACCTTGAACACTCGTCAACAACTAATCACCAAACGCGAAGTTCTCCAACAGTCTTCAAAGATATTTGATCCCTTGGGCATAATAACACCGATAACCATTCGTGCGAAAATCTTCATGCAACAGCTTTGGCAAGAATCCATTGATTGGGATGAACCATTAAATGAAACTTTGACAGAAAACTGGCAGAAAATAGTCGATGATTTACAAGCAGCGCTCATGACCACCACCATCCCTCGACGATACCACCTGAATTCAAACTCCAAAACCGTAGCTCAATTGCACTGTTTCGTTGATTCTAGTATCAAGGCATACGGAGCTGTCACATACCTTAAGCACGGACACGAGATTTCATTTGTTATGGCTAAAACTCGCGTTGCCCTGATTAAGAAGTTAACACTACCTCAACTCGAGCTGATGGCAGCATTAATTGGCACTAGATTACTCTCCTTCATACACAACGCAATGAACAGCCGATACGATACGCTAGAAGTTTGTCTTTGGTCTGACAGCCAGATCGTTTTATATTGGATCAACAGCAACAAGCAGCTTAAACAGTTCGTCGCCAATCGCGTTAACTCGATTAAAGAGCTCTTTCCTCCCAGCACTTGGCATTATTGTCCTACACATGAAAACCCCGCAGATATTCTTACTCGTGGTTTGACTACTCACCAAATGCAATCCTCATCGTTATGGCAAAACGGTCCAGCTTGGCTTACGTTATCCCAAGAACATTGGCCTCCTTGGTCAACAGCAGCAACCTTTCTAACCCAAGCCATTCAAACACCCGAAACGGTTGAGATCAGTCCATCGCCAATCCACCCAACAATCAATATATGCAACGAATACGGCATCCATTGCATTATTGACATAGCACAATCCAACTGTTTAGATCGGTTAATACGAGTTACATCTTACGTGTTAAGGTTTATCGGACAGTTAAGAAAGCGAACATCCTTTAAAGAAGCTCAGCTCACAGTTGACGAAACCACCACAGCCGAAACATGGATACAGAGTTGTCAACAGTCCACTTATCAATCAGAACTAGACAATCTCATTTCAAAGAACAAACCTCGTATCACTTTAGTCAAGCAACTTCGATTATTTATAGACAATCAGTGTCTCATCCGATGTCGAGGCAGGATTCACAATGCTCCAGTGAGCGAGTCAACCAAGTTCCCAATCCTGCTCCCTACCAACCACCCATTTACTAAACTAGTCGTTTTATCTATCCACCATCAACAGCTTCACTCAGGCGTTAATTCAACACTCACAGCAGTACGACAAAGATTCTGGATCCCACGAGCAAGGCAACTCATACGAAAAATCCTACGAAAGTGCGTCATATGTCGGAAACAAGGCGGGCGTAGACTTTACCGGTGCACTTTATGTGAAGACATCATCGATAGAAAACAAAGTCTATGTGTGCCTATTCACCTGCGCCAATACACGAGCAATACATTTAGAAGTTGTCGAAGATTTAAGCGAAGGAACCTTCCTTAAAGCATTTCGAAGATTCGTCAGCCGTAGATCGCTACCTCGAAAGATGGTATCAGACAATGCAACTACATATTTGTCGGCCGCAGAGGAGTTAAAGCGTCTCCTAGACTCCATATCTCTGAAAGAAACATTGAGTCGTCGCGGTTGTGATTGGATCTTCATTCCTAAACGTGCCCCGTGGTACGGAGGTTTCTGGGAAAGGCTCATCGGATTAACTAAGAATGCGCTTAAAGTGCCTATATTACTTGTGGGATCTTTACGGATTTGAAAAGAGCGCAAAAAGTTATTTAACAAGTTCTTCAACCTTTTTTTATTTAGGTCAATAGTTTCTGAGATATAGGCCCTCAAACATGGCAATTTTGACATTTTTGGAAAAAAAATCCGTCGTACTAAATTTTGCTTGGGGGCCTGGGACTCAGGAACGCGAGCGTAAACAAACACTATAAATTATATTACAAATTGCCGCTATAACTTACTAAAATGATAATTTTGGCAAGAAAACTCGGTTTATTTAGCTCAAAATCGTCTTCCAGTACTGACAAAAGTTCATATACGATTGCGCGAAATATAAAATCGTGGTGAAACGCACAAAACGACTTCAAAATCAAATTTGAAAGTGAGCTTTCCTAAATGTCGTCAAGCATTGGCTGCATAATTGTCGAGCATGAAAGAGTTGGCATAGTGGCATACACTGAAGAATATGTTTTGAAAGCTAGAAGAATATAACAGGGATGTAAAGAAATTATTTATAGATGGAACGGGCATAATCGTGTTAGTTCTCGGTAAGTGAATCGAATATTTTCCATTTGTAAATATCGTGTGATAGTCGACTCATTCTGCGACTGCAAGTAAACAAACGAAAAATTGTGTATTTTAGATTCAATACTATTATAGCTTAACTATTGAAAAACAATATAAAATTTGATATAGACATGGGATAACCGGTTTGATTTGCCATTCACAAAATATGCAGGAATTGATTCTGTTTGCCTCAATTGCTTTTGATCTGATCATTTGAAAAGCTTTATTGCACAAACATGTGGTATAAGCTGATTCAAAGGAGAAGTAATTTTTCAGTCTTAACTTAATATTTTTATAAACTTTGGACATATTCAGTTTATTAGGACCATGCAAAGTTTCTAGTTATTATAGGAATAGGTTAATACACCTTGCTATTAAATGTCAAGGCAAAGCTTGAGCTGCACAGATTACTGTCTTGACTCTTGAATAAGCTGTATAACAGATCACTGGTTTGCCTCATCTTTACTTGATTAAAGAATACATTATTAAAGTCTAAGGTATAATGATTTATATCTCTACTTTTAGGTCTTTATATCAATGGCATACATGTGATTCACCAGATTAGCTCATGGTTGTAAAAGAGATGAAATAATACCATTGTGTTCTGTTTATCAAACTATCTGCAGTTTTTAATGGGAAAGATGATGACTTCAAAGGATATGAATATTTGGAAAATGAGAAATATAAATTTAAAGCACGACTAACCACAAATGTGATTTTTGGTATGTGCAATATATGTGTCATTCGTTCGAAGAAATGTTATCTCTATAATAAAAAATCCCTTCTTCATCGACCTTTTCACTGTCAAAGTTTCCAGATATGTCATTTTTAGGTGAATTTTTACTATAAGGAACATTACATTTCTTATTAGAATTTTGACACAAATATCACACAAACCAAAAATTCTATTTGGCGTGAATAGTCCAACTTTAATTAATGCATGCTTGCTTTCTTTGTCATTAACTTGCATTAAATAAAGTTACAGCACACATAGTCCACAAATAATATCTTAGTTTATTTTTCTAAAAAAAAGTCAACAGAAGGAGTCAAAGTCATGAAAAAAGAACTGAATTCATGCTACTGTGTACAGGAAAATGTTTATTTAAAAACTTGATCAACAAGAACAGCTTAGGAAGACAGGTTATACAGAATTGAATAATAGTTGAAGGGTCTTGTATAGATGGAAATTATCGAGTAGAAGTTTATATGCATTTATTATACCTAACCAGGAAAAGTTGTGAAAAATCGAAATGCAACTGCTGATCGCTGGCAGAAATCCAACCTGCCCTGCAATTCCGGTGCAGCGCTTGCTCTAACCAATATATACAGGAGTGGAAAAAAAGGTGAGTACTGCTCATGCGCAGTAAATGGGTCGTTCCGGAAAAGATCCATACTCCCCCCACGGAGGAAATCTCTGCCGTCTGGAGGGGAGAAAAAATTGTTTCTGATAATAGTAAATGTATTAGGTTATCCGAAGGGGGTAGGGGGGTTAACTTCCTATTTCCTCCGTGGGGGTGGTATGGATGTTTTCTGGAATGACCCAATGTTAAACAGCTGCAGGAAATTTGTTTGAATGAAGATTTGCTATTGATTAACATTTGAAGGAAATCTTAACACCCATGTCCCACTATGGGTGCAACAACATATGGTTGACAGACATTATTCCTTGAATTTAAAACCATGGTCAGCTAGAACACTATATGTTTATGCACAGATTTAGCACAAAAATACTCTAATACTAATAAAGGAAATTTTTGTCTCCAGGTTGTGGTCCCGGGAACCTGGCTTCTCACTCAATTCAATAATAGTTGAAGGGTCTTGTATAGGAGGATATTTAATAAATGTATATAAATTTCCACTCAATAATTTTCATCTGTACAAGACCTTTCAAACAGGTCAGCCCTGCAAACCAGGCACACATACAGCCAATTGCAGTTGAGCTTGCAGCTTGCATTTTAAACGCGTTGTTGCATCGTTGAAAAGTATGCGTTCATTCCTTGGAAACACGCCGTTGCTAGGGGCGTAACGTTGTAACGCGCGTTGTAACGACGTAAACATGTTTTTCTATTCTTGGCGTTGACGAATTAATTAGATTTTGTCACATTAAATTAGATTCTGTCACAAAACCGACCAGGGAGTTCTAATTTGACTGCAGGCATTCTAAAAATACCTTACTGTTCCGTCGCAGGCTTAAGCGGCGTTTTTACAATATATTTAACTCGTTATACGTTTGTTTGCACGCCGTTAAGAAGTTCAACAATGCCCGCCAAAAGTTCACGTTACGCCCCTAGCAACGGCGTGTTTCTAAGGAATGAACGCATACTTTTCAACGATATAACCACGCGTTTAAAATGCAAGCTGCAAGCTCAACTGCAATTGGCTGTAAACTGGCCTGGATCCTTGCAGATGTCATCATGGCTCCAACCCTCACAAGTTCAGGTTGTTTGGCAAGGGTTGGAATGTTGGGAACTTTACCATTTAATAACAGCAAAGCCATAAATTCAAGCCAAGTATTTATATATTGGTCTATTGCAGCAATAAAGCTAATACAATCATTGAATCATGAAATGTATTGATTTTCAACAGTACAAAATAGAATCGAAAAAGCTCCTCCTTTACTTAATTTTTATATCCCAATAATTCAAGCTGCAAAACATAATTACTCAAAGACAACCCAAAATATGGTATTAAATTGCAAATGCCAAATACATTTACATATAGAAAATGGCAAAACATTTACATATAGAAAATATATATTCACTTTAATACGAAGAACTATCACGATATACTGTACATGTAAGGTCCGTTTCATGTGAAAATGAATTTCCTTGTTATATTCTTCCAATTTTCAAACGTATTCTTTGGCCCATATTTCGTCAGTGTAGCTTTAAATGCCAACATTTTCATGCTCGACGAAGCTAGATGCCATCTACGAAGGAGCACTTTCAAATTTGATTTTGAAGTGGTTTTTTACGTTTCACCTTCAGTTTTATATTCAGCGCAATCGTAGGAACTTTTTTCAGTACCAGAGAACGATTTTGAGCTTAATAAACCGACTTTTCTTGCAAAAATTCTCACTTTAGTAAGTTACAGCGTCAAAATATAATACAATTCTATAGTGTTTGTTTACGCTCGCGTTCCTGAGTCCCAGGCCCCCAAGCACGACGGATTTTTTTGAAAATTGTCATGTTTGAGGGTCAATATCTCGGAAAATATTGAACCAAATCAAAAAAGGTTGAAGAACTTACAAACTAACTTTTCGCGCTCTTTCCAAATCCGTAAATATCCCACAAGTGATATAGGCACTTTAAGAAAGTCCTCGGACGAGCACAAGTCACCTTATCAGAATTACAAACAATAATCGTGGAAATAGAAGCCATACTCAATGATCGACCGCTCACCTATGTATCTGCAGATATTGATGACGAAGAAGCTCTTACACCCTACCACTTGCTTAATGGACGTCGCATCACATCACTACCTCACGAAAAGGTTGACGATGAAGACATCCATGACCCTGATTATGGAAATCTTACCGAAGTGACAAAACGAGCCCGAAGGCAGGCACTTCTCCTTCAACATTTTAGAAATCGCTGGAGAACCGAGTACTTGACATCTTTACGCGAGTTTCACAGGACCACTGGAAATAACAAGCAAATAGTCAACATAGGAGATGTAGTCTTAGTCCACGATGACAAGCCAAGGATAAATTGGAAACTAGCAGTGATTGAAAACCTTATTGAAGGTGAAGACGGTCAAATACGAGCAGCTCACATACGCACAGCAACAGGCAAAACAAACCGACCAATCGCCAAATTGTATCCTCTCGAAGTACGTGCAACGACTAGAGCAGACAATCCAGTTGAAACGAAAGAATCTATAATCCACAACGAAAACACTCCAGAAGATCGAATGGAAAGACCCATTAGAGCAGCAGCTAAAAACGCATTACGACAGATTTCAAATTGGGCGAAAGTGTTAAATGCGCCCCCGGAGGATGTCGTGAATTAAGCAGTCCAGTTAATGTAAATAGTCCAGTTGACATTACGTAATTAGACATGTAGATTGCATCAGCTACGAACACGAACAGATTGAGATGTCTAACACGAACACGTTTAGATAGTACGAACACATGTAGTTTTCCTCAACCTTTTTAGCTTTAAATATATAACCATAAAACGAAGACAGTTTCTCTTACTTACTCGATCGAACCTCGCTATTCTCTACAATGACCGGTCCCTTAATTTATTGCGTTTTATGCACTGCTTTCCTTTTCAATGAAAGTTTGCTAAATTACCCTGTTTAATTTAAGAAAAAAAGGTAAAATGTAAAGAGGGCAAATTAATTTGAAAACTGAACTGCAATTACTCAACAATTTGAACTTATTTTGTTTTATAAAGTAAAAACAGTTTATCGGAAAAAGCAGTTTATAGTTTAATAATAAAATGAATATTTCAAAACATTTTACGAAGCGACTCAGCTTAAATTTTACATTAAATCAAAGCTTACAAAATGCAGAACAACATACCTACAGTACATATTTCGGAAATTCATTGTTATTATAGTCACAGAATAGGAAGTTATACCAGAAGCGTAACTCTAGTCGTTTCCCTTATTGTTTGATGTCCACGAAAATTTTAACTCGCTCACGTCAGGCCACGCCATCCTGGCTAGTACAGCCGGAAGTTTTTATCAGGATTTGGTAGGTACAAAGTGCCGGTTGTACTAGCCAGGATGGCGTGATCATATGGGCGTGATTGATGACGAATCGCTTGTACAAACGCGGACAAATATTTGCTCGAGTTACGCTTCTGGTATAACTTCCAATTCTGTGTTATAGTTAAAAGCAATAACTGTCAACTATTTTTGGCGTGTTGCCATGGCAACACTGACGTAAACGCGAGCCTGGGTTCAGTTGTTGACAGTGTGACCAGACGCTGGGTTCAGTTGTTGACAGTGTGACCAGACGTGGTAATTTCATTACTACCGTGGTAATTTTTCGTCATTTTTGGACAATTGTGGTAATTGGAAATTTGTGGTAATTACTACGGTAATTTCAGAACTACCGTGGTAATTTTTCGTCAATTTTTGGACAATTGTGGTAATTGGAAATTTGTGGTAATTACTACGGTAATTTCAGAACTACCGTGGTAATTTTTCGTCAATTTCGGCCGATTGTGGTAATTTGAAATTTTCTGACCTTAAATGTACAGGTTTTGGCGAAAACCCCCTAAATTTTACAGATTTTGTTTGAAAAAAAACTGGTTTTGGCCTTGTTTTAGGCGAAAAAAAACGGTTTTTGCGTTGTTTTACTTATTATTATTCCGGAATGGGGAATTTTTCGAAAAAATATGGTAAAATTGGTAAAATATAGCACCGTGGTAATTTCAGACCGAAAATAGTAATTTTTGAAACCGGATGTGGTAATTTGCCCTGAAAAAACCTGGTCACACTGGTTGTTGATCAATTACTAATACTGCATGTTAAATCAATGTTTGGAAAATACATGCGAGGGATTGCTGCACGCATGTATTTCTAGTATTTATATAATGAAATCAGTAATTAATGAACATACATCACAGGTAATTAATAATGGGGGGAGGGATTTATTCTATCATAGTAGTACACACCTCTTTTGGAAACCAGCATTTGTTGAAAAGATTAGTGTGTTTTTAAATAAAGTTGATCCATCCACCCAGACAGTGTTGTTTTCAAATGCAAACATTTCAGACGTGAATATTGAGAAAATCTTTGAGATTCTACGCAATAACAAATACATAATGTTATGCATTACGGCATTCGATTTAGTGCCGATATATACTATTTTGACGGTATATTCATTATACAGCGACTGTATAATGTGCTACACCACAGAATAGATGGCTACACTCAGTACACTGAAACCACAGAAGCCTGTAATACTCTGTGTTGAATTACCGTCACGGACCTTGTTCACGGCCACGGGTCTAGCAAAACGGTGAACGGTGCAAAATCGTGTTCATTGCACAGAGAGCTCTACCAGATCTTACGAGAATCGATCTGTATCAAAGCTTATCAAAACTGCTATAAACACTGCTATAACCTCTAAAGTGACATTATTGAATACATGCGAAAACCTGAAAATGGCTCATGAAACAAAACCTGACCTTGGGAATAAGGGCCATTCCATTTAATATCCACACCCCCCCTACGGATGAGGTCCGTAAAATTTTAACCCCTAAGAAAAAAAGATCAAAGTGCCGACACAAAACACCCCTCAGAAATTTGTAAATTTTCCCCTTACCCCTCAGAAAAATCGAAGAGATCAAAGGATGCCGACATGCTTAACCCCTCAGAAACGACTTTTTGAGTCACCCTTCAGAAAAACTCATCCGTAGGGGGGTTGTGGACATTAAATGGAATGGCCCTAAGTCAATAGGCCGTAGGATGAGCATCCAAAAGATGCAATTCCGTTGCACCCCTCGTGGAACTACGTAATTTTCGCATGAATCAATAGATAAAAACTTACTTTATCAGAATCCGTTGCTCCCCAAGCGAAACAGGTGCACAATTGGGAAAAATATTCCTCCAAAGTTTGATATTTTCCCGCTACGAAATATTCGAACCGCCATTGTTTTGGTAGCAAATACGCATGCGTGTTTCAGCCAAACTCGCACTGCGCACGCGCAGACAGGAAAAATGGATTTTCCCTGTGGGTGTTCCCCGATTTCCCCCGTAAAAACAACAAAATAAAATCGCGGAATAGAGATCAAACCTTGTACTGTAATATTAACGAATAAATAATACACACAAATTAAATATTGTTTAAAACACCTTCTTGTACATTTTGCTTGCTCATCTGCTAAATAACTTCAATTCATTAATAAAATACGGTTATAATGAGTAATTACCTATTAACATTCTAATTCAATACAAATTTGTGTGAGGTAAAACCCACCTGTATCAAACAGGACGCAGAATATATAATTATACATACACCACACGATCAAGGAACAAATAAAAATATGTCGCTAAACTAAAAGCCTTGACTAAACGAAATATTGTCGTAGACTGCGGATTTGTTTCAAATGTTTTCTCTGTCTCCCATATCCGAAACATTAGCTTTATTGAAAAAACTAAAGTTGCTTCCTCGAAGCAAAACATTTCCTACCAAATTCAGAAACATTTTGATCAAACACTATAAAGACAATATGACATACAGAAAACATTAGTAAGACAAATATAAATATGACCAGGACTGAACTGGGGCAGCTGCCCCTCTTGGCTTTTGCTATGAGGGGCAAGGGGGGGGGCAGAAGTGCCCTTTGAGTTGTAAAATACTACCTGATACATCACATTTCCAGTGATGCTTTTTGGGCAAATCATGAGGTGTGATCTTGAATGTGATCTGATTAGGCGGGGGTACACATGGATTGATGGTCATTTTTGAAATGGCTGTAATTTTAAAGATATTCACCAGAGTTATGACAAACTATATATCAGTAGAAAGCTTATGACCTATAGAAACTAAAAATACTAATCACTAGTGCCTAACGTCCTTTGTAACCTGACACCAGGCGGCCAATCATACCACATGCTGTGCAAAACTAGGGTGCATTTGAGAAAAGATATCTGCTTATAAATTGCTTGGAATTTTAAGAAATTTTATCAGTAAATAGTATAGGCATCATTATCTTAAATGAGCATAGAACTTTTTTGTATGATAAATCTTGTGGTCACAGCAGAGGTACAAAGTTAACATAGGTTTTTTCGATAATATTTTTTGTCATAAAATGTATTCCACACAAGATACAGAAATTTCCTATGCTTAATTAAGACAGCTCTAATAAAAGAATAAGCCCTGAAAATTTCAGGACAATTGGTTAAATACATCATGAGATATCTTTTCTCAAAGACGGAAAATGTACATTCCGAGAAAACAAGTGTTAAAGTTTTTAAACAACTGTTCGAGCTGTTCCTGACAGGTTTCAGGGACTTTAGCTTAATTTTTTGTCATTAGAAGTACTTTTAGCACTTCAGAAGCCTCCAGCCTGATAAGTTGTCCCTTCTACTTCTCATAGAGCTTCTTCTCTCGGTTTTCTTTTGGAGCTGCTCCACCTGTCGACGTCTGTTGTTTTTTTCAGATGTCTGGCGGTTAGACTTTCTGACCTGTTTCTTGTCTTTTAAGAGCAAACTTAGTTTTTCCTGCAGTTTCATGTTTGGTTTAAAAGATGTTCCTCTGTGTTAACTTAAATGACTCTATTGGTACAGCTAAATTTTCCATAGTTTTCTTTGCCGAACCCTCTTGCTGGTAACAAGGATGTTTAAAGATGCACACTGCACTCATCGTGCTTACCAATGGAACATGCAGACCAACATTTACCACAGTATACAATCAATTGTCAACACCAAGTTACATGAGTTTGTAAGATAACATTGTCTGTAACTGTATTCTTGTCCTATTGCTGCAAGTGGTACACTCGGTAAACATATTCGGCCCAAAACAAGCTCTCAAACTTGGTACACCTTGACATGTAATTACAGTACCTAAAATACAGTACAGAAACAACCTCATTAATATTAATACCAAGAAGCATTAAAATAGTAAAATTATAACAATGAAGCAAGAAATAATATATTGATATCTGTACAAAAATTGGGTAGAGAAAATTGATCTCTTGATATCATAATACTGCAAATTTGCAATAATTACTAATTATATTATTAATTAACATTTTTGAGTTATTGTATACTAGAATCAATCATTCAATGATAGAAAAATACTTACATTCACAACTTTTAAGTTCATCAGAACAAACGTTTGAAGATCTGTTTATAAGATGCCCAAGAATCCAAATCGAAGATGACTGCAACCTCGTTCCCAGGGTATTTAGGAAATACCCTGGTATGGGCTGGTCACGTGCTTCGTCCAAAATTTGGCGCCCGAGGGGGTGTGGGAAAAGTATCAAATTACATGATTCCAGTGGAGATATTTTGTTTAA